>JAANSQ010000486.1:0-23269 GCA_036850885.1 Lepidocyrtinus dapeste
GGCCTTGCAGAAATTCAAAGTACATGCATAAGTACATGATCTGATCACATGATCATTTTCCCCACAACTGTCTACAGTAAATACGAAGTCGTTGAAGAGATAATACATTAATATACTTATAAAAATGCAGTGCCCGTGGTCTACTACTTTCATTTGCTTTAGCGCTAGAGCATGTTCCCAGGCTAAAGATATGGAATGGAGTCATTACCCATGAGTTTAAAGACACAAAATCTTGTGACAAGTTAAAGCCTCGAGCGTGTCATTATTAGAAGGCTCTCATGTAATTTCATTAGAAGGTATTATGCATTACATAAGTACGATCTTAGATAAATTTTATATTTTTTTTGTGAGTCCATAAGTCAAGCTGTTATCACAAGTGATGCAAGATAGCCATATTGGCTACCATTTTTAAACGTAGTAATTATCTAAATATCCTACCTGATACATTATCATGACCCTAAAGATGGATTATAAAAATGTTATTAAAAAATCTATCTACGCGATGACTTTATTTGGTTTTTTAGGTCGCTTGAACTATGTATGTGATACCTCTCAGATGACTTTCGCTTGCATTTTGTTTTAAAAATTAAGAGACAGGACGTATCGCATTAAATTCCAACCTCGCACGGACGCAAACCATTTTGAGGGAAACGGATGAGTGTTCCCTTAGCGTTAATGATAGAATGTGCTGGGCATGTCACACTCTTTTATTTATTCCAGAGACGCGTAGTTTTTTCAACTTCGCAAGTCATTTTTCGTAGAGATCGCCTTTCTTCATACTTATTTTTCTTGTGTCTTACATAAGATTTGAGGTAAACGCGCCTTGTCCTGCAGATATTCGCCTAGTTTGCGAGGAGTAGTAAGTGAGAAAAGTGTGTACGAGTGGCTAGAGGCGCAAGTCGTATGTTAGTAGTGGTGACATTACTCATCTTCTCGTTTCCCCTTGTCAGCCAACTCAAGCCGCATGCTAATGAGTTAGCGCCACCACCGTTACCACTTTAGTTCCTTACACTCTTCTCTCTTACTTCCTCTCACTCTGCATTTGCTTCTTTATATCTAATTGAGTCGCATCAAGAAGAAGCGTCATGTCATGAAGGAGAAGCTCCCATCTTTCTTTTCTACTTTTCTATTCAGTACCAGGCAGCACAAAGAACGAATAATGAAAGTAGGAGTAAGTGCACCAACTTTCAGATTGAGAAGCATGAGGGAAAAGAGAAGGCGAGAAAGAAGCGAGAGAAGGAAAGAATGAAAGATGGTTAGATTTTCAACCGCAAGCTCATACTTACATACATAAAAGCATTAAAAATGCTTCATGACCGCTATCCATACTTCCTGCTACATAAAAAGGCTGAAGCTCTCCAAGAAGCACGCACAAAACTCTCAGATGTTTCGGAAGGTCTACACACTAGAAGAAAATTTTCAAGAAGGAGGCACTCTTATTATTTTGTCAGAAACCATTTTCTCTCACAACTCTGTAATCATCACAGCATTAGTTGCGATCCATGGAAATAATGTCAACCTCGTATAGATATTCACTAACAACAGAGCATCATCGTTTTTCTTGAAGACAGCAACAAATTAATAGAAAATCCTGGAAATTCCCTCACACTACTACGCGTTCCTTTTTACTCTATTAAAACACAAATTATTTTGGAAAATGCTTAAAGTGACGAAGTGTCACCATTATTTTCACAATATGGAATGAACACAGAAAGAAGTTGAGAGAAGTCCCTCACAAATACATGTATACACTACGCTCTTCCCATTCAATATTGTTGCCAATTCCCTTAATAGTAATATTAGGTTTATAACATTAAAAAACCTATTTTATAAAAATACGATTCTCACCACGGCGGCATTAAATTAATTCTGAGCATGTAGTGAATAACAGGGGAACCAGAAGTTCAAGGAGCAAATGCAGAATTTATGGAAGATTTGACAGCTTTATGAAAAGCGAATCTATTTTAGAGCAACGACAGAAGCGACTCTATTGTACTTTAGAGATTCTCCATACACTTTCCACTCTAAACAGATGTAAATGCGTTAGTGATCCGTTTCTCGCAGCCATGTTATATTTTGACATGTCACGAGGAAGTGAATTATTACTATGATTTTTCGATTTCCATAATAACTAAAAGCATGCTGAGTTCCATTTTATGAAAATTGGAGGGGTTTGCTTCAGCCAAAAATAATAGCTAAACTTTATAAAGAGTTGGTCATATGGTGTAAAATTAATCATTGAGCTTGACTTTCGATGTATGTACAGTAAGTCCCATTTTTATACATATTGCGTTCATATATCTTCGTAATACGTAAAGTTTCAAATTGTTTGAGCCTGTAAGTCTCAGCAATAAATAGCATTTCCCATACGTTATAACTTCAATCCTACGAGTTGTAAAATTGCTCACACTCATTTGTACTTCCCTTTGTGGCTGATTCTTTAAAATTGGTCTGTAGTGCCTATTAAAATTGCCACTTTAAAAGTTACCGCCACATTTCTTCAAAATCGATACGTTATCTATTCTCGATATTAACATGACAAGAAAAAATCAGCTTTCAACTTAAATTATTGTGAGTTATTATGAAAGCAGCTATATAATTAAATACAAAAGTACTAATTTTACTTCCCTAAGATATTTTACGCATTTTTTAGTCTATGTTTACGTAAAAGAAAAAAAAACTGCTGGTGGAGCTTTAAAAAGTAAAAGGTTGGTATGGCTACGTTAGTTTAATCATTTCGTGGTTTTGAATTTCAGCGCCTTAAAACACTTGGATTTGTTGCCAATAATGCAGCTCCTATTTCATGGAAACGATGATATCAATAGGAGTAGGAAAAATAGTTTAGAAAAATAATTAAATTATGCTAGACGAAGAACAAGAACCACTCTTTTTATTCTATCCTACTGTAGCAAAATTTAGCTTGAAAGAACACTAAATCTTTAGTACTTCTAATCTACGTTGTAAGGTGATATTTACGTTAACAGACGATATCTGAATTTATCTAAAGGAGCCCCTGACTGAGTCAGTAATAATTTGTCTACTTTCGGTAAAAGTTATGTCAACCCATACAATATCTTGGTTCAGTAATGTTTCCAATCGGGTTATTTTCAGTTCCAATGGCTTAGATTAGGCTTTGAACGTCGAAATTATCACGTATTTTATAACTGACATGCACTTTCTCCTCCTGCCCTGTCATCATAGCTCCATCACCATTTCCAGGAGACACCATGATCATACCCGTTACGATCATTATCATGGTCTGCCGAAATGAGCTGGAGAGTGCTTATTAGCCGCACATCATCTTTACTGGATGTACATTTATGAGGACCATACTTATGAATGTGGTTGAACGAAAAGTCTGAAAACGTCAAAATTGCACATTTGCACCGCTTTGAAGAAAAAAATCTCGGTTAAGTACCATGTTAACGTGAAATTATCGTTTAGGAAATGAATAAAACTACGTGATGCATGTTCTGTTCACGATCTCTGGGTACCCATTTAATCCCATTCTAGCTAGAAAGATTTCAGCTATTTTTGCTTGTTTCGTTTTACTCTACATTCACAAAATCTTTTACCCTTTCAATTCCTTGCTATTCGTTTGATCATGGCTTAGCTGATTTGTTGGAAGAATTTCCGATGTTCTGAGAAAATCTAGAATAATTCATTGAATGCTGCAAAGGAGTAAATACAAATATTTTGGCTTGCTGTGTGCTTCAAATAAAGAATAATGTTTAAAAAGCCCTCTCCTAGAGCTCGAGAATATTTGTCGTTACAAACGCTGTCGATACCCTTACCAACTCATCTGTACTAATGAGATCAAGCATAAGGTGGACCTGAATAACAATACTTATTATTTGGCTAATTTTAGCTCGCTTAAAGTTTCAAAAGTCTTTTCATGATCATCACTTCATCAATGATGATTTTTAGCGCGAATTTAAACTTTCTTCAATAAGTGCTTCTGCTTATTTCAAAATTTTCAAGCTTAATTATATTGTTCCAAACTCCTAATTTTCAACAAGTTTCAAAGCAGTAAAGCGAAATAATTATCAAACGTCAAAAGTAAAGCATGCGAAATGAGAATTTAATGAAAGTTAAAAAATCAAGATAAAGTCATGTATGCTCATAACTATGTAATATTCATTTCATATTCGAAAACTCAACAGGACGTAGGCAAAGCAGAAAATTTATTTGAAAGCATTAATAAATGTCTAACTAATTAAAAACAAAATTCAACGCAGTCTCCACATCACAAACGCATGACAAGTTGATGAAAACATGGTGTTTGAAATCATTACAATTTTGAATAAATAATTTCAGATTTTTGTTTTACAATTTTTCACAGAAAAGCAAAATGAAATTATTTCTTAGATCTTTTCTAGCTACGTTGTATTTACTTTTGACTCAACTTTATAAGTGAAGAACTTTAATAATTTAGCACAACATTTTTACTGTGCTTTTATTATAAAATATTCTGCTCATACCTATATTATAACTATAAAGTGGAGTACACTTACACATGCGGCGATGGTACGGTTCGCAGATTAGGTAATCAAGTTGCTAGATAACACGTAAGCCTAGGTGTACCCTATGAATTGAAAAGTTGACGTTAGGTTTTTCCAAAACCACGAAAGAGTAAACTAGCCAAGCGCTTTCCAGATTTTTGCACCTGTAATACACTTCACAGCATATTTTTATCGTGTTAAAAAATACAATTGCCTAAGCACGTTCAATATAAGGGAATAATACATGTATAAGAGTGTGAATCTATAAAGGCAATTAATTTACAAGCTCTAGCTACTGAAGAAAATCGGTGTCTAACAAAGCCCTCTACGCCCACTCTACATGCAAGCCTGGTCCCAAATTAATAGTAACATGATAGGGCATAATTAGCACCCAGAAATTTTGTGGAAGGAAAATCACGAGCACGCAATATAAACAATCTGAATCTCAAACTTTCACTCGCTAAGGATACATTTGAAGCATTATTGTTCGAGTATCTATAGCTGTGAGAACCCTTGCATTTTCAAGTAAATTGTTCGAGACCAGGAAATGTACCACCAAGATCGTCTATTAAGTATTGCACTCTTATTATTACTACGTGACCCATTTTCTAAATTCAGATAGACAGACAAACTGGCTAACATGAATCTTGTACGGAAGATGTGCTTATATAAACTAAGATGATAACAGTAGCGCCTCAGTAAAATGTATGCGTGCTTAGTAAAATCTCTAGCTGGGTTTCCGCTTTCTGTCAACAAGATGAATGAAGCAAATTTCCAAAAAACGAAGCTAATGAAACGAATAGCAAAGAAATCGGGAAAAGCTTTGCTGTTTAAAGCAGCGAAAAATAGCATGACCCACTTTACTTTCTGAATTTTCTCTTTTATTTCTTTGCTCCTTCCTAGTCAAATATATCAATTGAGTTTTTCTTTTCTGTTTTGTGTCGTCTTGAATCTACACATATCATTCCTACTCGGCATTAAGGATGGATTTTAGAATCATTTTTCACTTTACGCGCAAATCAACCAACACAAAGTACATTCAAGTATTTCCGTATCTAAAATTGGCCAATATGAGGCTAATAAACTAAATCTAATGCACTTGTACTTTAAAAAAAGGCTATTTCTGCATGTGGTTAGTCACCACCAAATAAGCATTTTTACTTACGCGGAATTCAGAATTGGTCACTGAAAACTATAGAAAGGAAGTTTAACGTAGTAAGTTAAAGGTTTACTCAACTCAGACATGCGATGTTTATAAATTAAAATCTTTATGCTGAGCAAAACCAAAAATAAACCAACCAACCTAATCGCTTGGCATAAAACTTGATTCAGAGAAATGAGATGGGGTTGTTGAAGCGGCCATCCATGGAACGAGTTTACCTTTGAAATGTGTTTCCAAAGTGCCAATCAATCAATGACGCGATAGTCCAAGTGGAAGATGGTATCCCTGCCTGTTGCAAGATAGATTCTTACAGTTCACGCTGTGCATTGATGAACACAGCTTCAGCTCATGTTCGGTACTGTGGGGAAAATATGTAGGCTGAACACACGTAATACCCTGGCCATATGTTCTTATACGACGGTCAATTAGGATGGTAAAAAAATTATCATACCCAATACTTATAATCTCCAGAAAATTGATTTCTCACAGTGGTTTCTAGAGAACTAATTTTATACCAAATGCAACACTAGTGTAGTCTATGCTCAGGCAAATAACAAACTTGGGTGTACCAAACAAGCGGAAAGGATAAGACGAGTGTCTTAAAACTTGAAGTGCATTAAATCATGCTAGAATGACGTTAAATATTAAAAGCAAAACCGACATAAAGCACTTTATATTTTCTCTTGAAAAATTGTATCTTTCCCCAAAGTTTCGTTCATTTATTTTACCTTCGTTGTGAAAGAAGCTAGAACTATTTGGAAGCTTTAAACATAAGCCCAGTATGAAACGTGATACATTTGAAGCACAAACTACAACAAAAATAACGGATCTTTATCGCTTGGTTTATCATTTCTTTAGAAAATTTCTTAGCTGGCTTATAATATACATTTTGTGGTGTTTTGCACATGTTTCATCCTCTCGAAAATATATGCAGCATTGGATACAATGGAAATATTTGATGATGAAACTCATAATTCTTTATGACACTTTTCAGCCAGCCAGCCGTAAATTATCTTGAAACAACAAGTTTTCTTCCGATCTTTTTATGGGGTTCTCTTACAAAAAATACTTTATACAAAACAAAATTTGAAAGAAATAAGAGAAAGATACGCAAAAGTAAGTAGCGTAAAATCGTTTGACAAATATACATCTACGCATGCATATGATTGTCCAAAAATGAGCTACCAACGACGTATGAATTTTTTATCGAAAGTCTGCATCATCAAACAATGTTAGCACTTTCTCATGTTAAATTTTGAATCCAAAGAAAACAACTGTTAAGCCCAGCTTTGTATGAAAGAGTCCACTGTCAATGAAAATTCATGGGGAAAAGGTGACTGTTTTGCGGAAAGCAGCAATTAAGCTGGATTAGTAAGTATCATTGTCTAAGATGTTATCGTGAATGTACACGTCCTAGATGCACAAAGGCTACTTGAAGAATGCCACTTTTTGGGTACAGTTTTAAGAAACCAAGCATTTTAGAATGTTCCAAGAGCAAGAAAAGTAATCCATGGGACATTTATTATATAAAAGTAAAATTTATAAATCCTTCTTGCCCTACATAGAATTGCTATTGCTCTGTGTCAATGTGTTGCCCTTTTGACACATCCCACATAAATAGTGTAAGCGTCTGGTGTAAATTTAAGTTAAAGGGAACCCAGGTGGCATGCAGATATAATAATGTAAGTCATCATGTACTTGTTCTTTAGTTTTAAATGCATTTATATTTTTTGTTAGTAACATCTTGTAAGATGTTACACAGCATCTAGTTTACTTGTTGTGAGACAACATCCTAGTGCATAGTTACTTCGGGTTTTGTTGTTTGCGACAACAACATTGATGTCTGGTTGTGTTCGTCATCAACATAATGCATTATTTCATGCTTCAGGGAACAAGAAAATCCTTATTTTTAAAATCACTGAGAAATAGCTAGGATTACAAAAACAAATCCACATTGTTTAAAAACATTTTTGTTATATTGGATGGATATACCTACGAAATGAGGTCTATTTGTGTGTGGAGTGTATGTATATAACTTTCAAGTTTGTATTCTGTAGCGCAACTAAATTCTCTTCCTGTTTGTAGAGGAATATAAAATTATGGTAAAATTGCAGTCTTCCAGTAGAAAAAGAAACTCTTTTGCACAACCCTTTTGGCGAGACTTCCATTTCCCATTTCATGTTATGTCCTACAATGTAATCGTGTATTGATGATCGGCTTATGAATACATAATGTTTTTTGAGGAGAAAGTCATGAAGTTTGTTTGAGCTATTCAATCCAATGTCGTTCTTTTGTTTCATTTTTCTACGTCTCGTGCTAGAAAAAGGGAAACTTTACTTTTCCACAACCAAGTCTCCCATTTCTTGATCAAGCTTGAGAGTATTCACTTGTTCACTTCCTTTTCTTCCTTCCGTTTCCTAGAAAAATAGTTTATTGCCTGCTTTAAAAAAAGAAATGTAAGTTTTAGAGTTGGTTTAGTGCAACCTTGGTTTAGGGAACAAAGACTAGCTGCAAACAATGAATATTTTTGTTTTGTTACTTATGTTTACTTCACATGTTCCCTGAGATGATAAGGCAGAAGAAATGTAGCTAAATGAATAACATGGGAAGATCAACTTGGGAATCCTCCAGAGCATTATGCAAAAGACTGGAAAAGAACAGTAGTGGAATCAGTTATTTTTTAGCAGTTCTTACATTCCAGTGAGTGGATTGTATTGACGGTCTCTTGAAAGTCTACACGGGGAGTACATGACACTAGTCCTCTGTAACTAGCTGACGGTGTAGGCTACACTTCTTTACTTTGTAAAATCCTCCCTACTTGTATGCAATGGAATTGTGTATGATAAGCAAAAAAAAAGTGGAATGAGTGGTAGCGGTCGAATGTAAAGGGAACGTAAGTAATTGAGTGGGATCTCCAAATTTCCTCCGTGCGATGTTGTTATTGTTCCAGTTCATAGTTGATTTTATTGTCGTGAATTCAAAATGAACGAGAAAAACAAAAGCGCAGAATTTTATGTATGGGGGCAAACTCACTCTGCCCTTCTGTGACTTATGCCAAGAAATACTTTGTGGAAAGTAAGGCAAAGAGGAAAGAGCGGTATGGGGAAAAAAGATGAGGAGAATGAAAGAGTTTTTGTCTCCGTTATTTTCCTCTTTTGAATATGAATTCCCTGAATCAGAAAACAGCGTAAAGTTTAAAAAGATATTTTTCGCATTTACGTTGCCTCCTTACTATGGGTACTACTCCTTACTATATACTCAGAATAAGCTGAGTTAAGTTTGATACTTCATTGTTTTCATATCATGGAACACGATGTACGTACGTTCTCCTCCTCTTTCACATTTTTCCTCCGAATATTGTTTCATTTCTTCTATGCTAATGTAATGATTATTATTAGCATGATGAACTCTGAGAGAAAAAGAGACAAAAAGTATCATGTGCAATTTAGTAAAAGTATACGCATACTTACTTTGTATGACTAGCATATATTCTGATGGTAAAATTTAACCAACAAATGTAAAACAAGCATAAGATGAAAATTTTTATAAAAAGTTTTCCAGTCTTATACCGTCATTCTACAAATAGATTTTACTGGAGTGGATACTTTCATGCGTAAGTTCCACTTTCATGCTGAATTGCAGTCTTGGGAGAATAACTGAAAACTTAGTCCCTCTCAAGTCTCCCCTTGTACAATATACTTTCGTCACAAGATTTCATATAAGCTATAAAGGCAGGACAAAAGACTCCATGGCCCTTTTCTACATATATAGTTTTTTAAGTGATTGTGATTGTTGTATTTGCGTGAAGCTTTGACCGCAAAAAAATCTGTCATAAAAATGGAATTCATGCTGAAAACAAACGTAGATGCATTTCAAATTCCTTTCAGCTTGAAAAAGGAAATGCCTTGGAACTGTTTACTTATTAATGAAATTCGGGTGACAAATTTTTACTGTAGGGTGTTTTTTCTCTAAAATGTTTATGAACAATTTACTTTGTATTATAAAAATATTTTGGCAATTACATTACATTGTGGTGGAACTAAAAAGAAAAAAATGTTGACAACCAAGTTTTTTCTAGACAAAATGACCAGAAAAATCAAATTCTGATGAACTTAGTAGCCTTTTTTTACTTAAAACATTTACCAATTTGCCAGTTTTTTTTCAACCAACGCATATGTAAGTATACGGAATAGATATAACGCGGTAAGTACTTCCAGGATCCCGTTGGTTTGGCAAATATTTAACTTGGCAAATTTCGCCCTAATATCAAATAATGTAAAAGGACGCATGAAATTCTACCTTGACATGTCATACATATATATCTTATAAACATATATAAACGTAACAGTTATGATTCCCACATAAAATATTGTGAGCATTTTCATTCATATTATCAAAGTTATTATGAATTAAGATCGCAGAAAACTTTTAACTCCCTACTTTTTTCGAAAATTCCAAAATTTGAATTTGTCTGAAAATCCCGTTTTACCATCTCAAGATTTCGTTTTTGCCATTTGAAGATTCGCCAGTCTCAGGTAACTTTATTTTTGTTTCTCACATCGTGTGTGCGTGCTTTCACTATTGTATACATACCTAGCCTTCATTTATCATTTCAGCAGGGCAACAATGTAAATACATAAATACGAGCAGAATGAGTATTTTTTAGAATTGTCATTCCTTTCCATTCAAACTAATGTTTTCAATTCTCCTGCTTGTGAAAAACCTAGTCTAAACACATAATGATAATGGATTGTCGCATTATACTTAATTGGATGTATCCTAGTATGTATCAGGCCTTGGTTTTTTTGTTTGTAATTTTATGTATCGTTTTGTAAAAATACGGAAAGCTCTTGAGCAAATACTTTGGAGAGCATTGTTAAAATTGAATTGAGATTTTATTATACTTTCTCCGTTATTGTCTCCATGATTGCGAGGGGAGTGAACCCTTGTGCTCTCTTAAAATAAAACAGACAGAGATGCACGAAAAAATTCTTTGTACTCTTTAGCAGACATGTATCTACACCACCACAAAATAGTAATATTGCTCATTGTCAGCGAAGGGCCGGCGACATAAAAAAACTCCACTTTCTTTTTTTTTTGTTGTAGCTTATTTCATTTCAACAGAAATGATAATGGAGTCATACATGCATATTAGGGTTGAATCTACTTATTCAACATTGAAGCAGCTTTTTTAGCATGCGGGAAAATTGGACCACTCATCCAAACTTTTGTCTTGTTCGACTCAACCGTTAATATGTGTGGAAGGCTTTGTATTTTGAAATACCACTTACATCACATTACTCTACGGGTTTTCATACAAATACTTTTAGTGATTTGAATCATCAATAAACTTCAACTAAAGCGGCAAATGAAAATAGCTCTTGTGAAAATCCAACAAATTTTACGAGTGGTGGTAGTATTAGGTCGCTTTCTCTTGAAATCGATCAGTCTTTAGCAGGTACTCCTATAATTCTTTCATTACTCCAACAACATGTACGTGACGTAATTTTAATTCCATACACAATTTTTTTGTCAAAAGAACTGAATGGATCTTTATCCTTCAGCATTAAAAAATAAGCTGATGAGATGAACCTCCTCGCAACTAGCTAATCATGGTTAATATTTGAACTTTTATTCATCATCTGCCGCTACATGAAAGCTGAGCAGCACTTGTTTTTTCTGGCACTTTTCCATCAGCATGTTACATATCCACCCTATATTATTCCACCGTTTGACTACTTTTTTATTTTCCCCCCATAAATAAAGGGTCTGGTGTACTGGTTTGTAAAATATAAAATTTTATTATTTTGAATGGCGAGTGCATAATATCGTTTAGACTAAAGTGCGTGAGCAGTGATTTATCCGGTATCTTCCCAGAGGGTGTATGCTAGTGGAATTAGATTTCTCTAGGATCTTCATATAAATATCTCAGAAATACTGAAGTATGGAACACAGTAAGGTGCCGAATTTCAAGGGAAGGTGGATGAGTAAAAAGCGTGGCTTTGAACTAAAGATAATGGCAGTAATGATAATGACTTTACCAATGAGATATGATTATCATTTGCTGCTCTCCTTTTGCTGTCTTTGTCAGAGATAAATCTTGGAGGAAGAGAGGCAAGAGAGTAGTAGCATTACGAACAAAGGGAAGGCAGGGAAGGAGAAAATGATGATGAAATTAGAGAAACAATGGGCCTGTCGGTGCTCACACTAATATTCTCGATGTGTCTCAGACACAAAAATACTGAGCGAGAAGTAGGGATCCATGAGTCTTAAGAGAGGTAGTGGAACAAGTGGGAAGGAAAATCAGAAAAACTTATCTTAAGCAAACAAGTTAATTTCTTTCGCTAGTGAGATGGTGTATTATTGTCGATCGCGCCAGAATAGAATAATTGCATCAAAGCTCTTTGGCAGTCTAATCCTCAATATTTTTGCTAGTATAGAAACGTGGAAAGAAATTTATATTTATTTGACACAAAAAAATGCGGTACATTGTTTTGAGCATCTTTCGATGGTTATGGGAGACTACGAATTATACCTTTTGACGGGTGTGCTGTGTTTGAGAGAAGTAAGAGGGTTTTCTAGATGTGACACGTTGTCATGTGTTTAGACGATTTCAGGGAAGAGAAAATAAGCAAAGACAGTCCCAAGTCTATGGCAGATTTTATTCCATGACATTATCACATACATAAGAGAGTCTAAGCAAACAGATAAATAAACATATTTTCCAGATATGTTTAAAAATGAAGCAGTTACTTTAATAAGTTCAGTGTAGATATCAAGCCTGATATATGGTAATCATCATATAATAATCATCCTGGATAAATCATTACAAGAAAACATGACTCTGCTCCATTTTTTGGCAAACATGAACCATCTTTCTCCATCAAGTTTTCTCAATAAACCGATGATACCGAAATTTCAGAACAGTACGTTTAATACGATTGTATGCGCTCATGAGTAGCTAAGTAAGGGTTGATGACCTGGCCATGCGGATAAACTTATACCCTAAAAAGAAATTTTTGTAGGTAAGTTAAAGACACTCGAATCCAAATTGTTTTTCAAAAGGCGAAGTTTGCATGGTCAAAGACACAGAATAGTTTTATAAACAAGACTAATTTGGGTTTAGTCATTTCATTACCACAAAGTCCAATCATCGAATAACACTAAACGATTTTGAAAGGAGGCTTTTAGGAAAAAAAAAGTTGGATACCAGAAGCCAATCCCCCTTAATCGCCAACATTCAAGAAAAATTACTATCAAAAATATAATTAAGTGCTAAAATTATGAAAACTACTTGAGTTTAAATATTGTGACCCCATTCGTGCAAACTATGAAAGACTATGACAGGTTAAGTGGATTAACAGTTATTGATTTATAGTACTTATAAGGTAGTGGTTTTGAATAAATCTACATTGAAACGAAACCAGGAATGCATATAAGCCCTGTTCAAAAAAAGGGAAAAAATGCTTTATAAGGTATGTAAGTGAAAGGATGAACATGTTAAATTTTTACTTAAACAGCAGAAAAGGTTTGTCATGTTTAATCCTGAGATCCAAGAAGTGCTTCAAAGGTATACAAAATCAGTGAACTGTGGAAAGCACGGTTAAAAAAGGTATTAGCCGTTCAACCATGGTTACAACTCTTACAGAGAAACTCTAAAGTCTAAAAACGTCTTTCTTTTAGGAACCTTAGAGCATAAACGATCACAGTATTAATACGTACCGCTGAACAAAAGCGAAACAATTCTTTTGACATTAACCTCTGACAATCGGGCCATGTTTTTTTGCTTTGTTGAATACTTGCTTGTCTGTTTTGTGTTCTGATGTATATCTCCTATCTTATCCTATTACCTCCACCCCGCCAGACAACCCACCATGTTTATAACCACTAAGAAGAAGAAAACAGACGAGAATAATCTCTATGCGCATATATTCTGTCCTCATTTGTTTTTTATCCTTTCATCTAAGAAAAAATGAAAGTGTAAAAGCAACGAAATAAATAAGAAGCAAAGAAACCTCCAAGGCGGCAGCACCATAATCATAATCGTATTTCCGAACAAGAAACGCGTAATTTTCCAAATTATTCACCATGCCGAGCAAGTAACAAAAAATGTTACACTGAAAGCAAAAACAGAATGGCATAAGTACAACTTTTTTTTGAGTTTCCTATGCACTTTTTAATCCTTTCTTTTATTTTTTCTCATATTAATAGGCAAATATTCTTCTACATTAGCTCCACAGAGGTCCCATTGCAACAAACATCATGAGCCAACGTTCCTCAAGTTTTTTTTAACCATGAATCTCTCCTTTCTCTGTGACACTTTCCCTCGTTAAGTGTATTGTTTTACCAGTGGTTTTTGCTACGTTAAAAATGTAAAACCCTGTAATGTCAGTCGAATAAATTTTGATGAAGCAATCAAGATAGCCTTTCTACTGCATTCAGAGCCACATAGCGAAATGATATTATACACATACCTTTACCACCTCATAAACAAATATAACAGTATATTGGCTATTGCAATCAAACTTTCGATGTATTATTCATAAGCATATTAAATCTTATTTCATTCTTTGGTACGTAGTGAATCCTATTTGTTTCAATTCATTTTTGCAATTTTCAAACTCACAATAACGACATTTTAAAGTGGCATATCGAACATTAACGCACAACTTTGCGGAAAAATCAAATTAGACGTGATTCATGTTTCCTAAGACAAGGTCCGACAGCGACTGACAGGCCAAGATTTTTTCTCAATTTTCAAGTGGAGCTTACTTTGTCTTCCCTATTTTTTCTTTCACTCAACTCAAGCTCATTTTTCATTCAATGTCAAAATATTTTCCAAATATAGCACGTATGTTACTCTAGTATAAAGCTGCAAAAAGTTGGAAAAAACACCGGATGTTATGACTGTGCGTTAGGGTGATGATGATGGTATGACTATGTTGTGCTGGTGTATGGTGAAAGTGACTGTTAGTATTGTTAGAAATATCTAACATAACTTTTGTTTTTTTTTCTACACTGAATTTAAACGTGTATTTTCTCTGGAGTTTTTGATTAATAGGCATTCGCTGGCGTGGTATACTTTTGAATTTATTTAAAGCGCCTAATTCGATATTTAATGTAATTTTAATGGTTGATTTCAAGTAACAGTTTGCGCATAAACATTGTCAAAAAAATTAATAATCATTCGCGCAAGTTTTTTTTCAGAAAACCAGAAAAGGCAAAGGAAAAGTATTTGAGAAAATGGTTTTTTCAACGTTTTAGCATGACTTTACTCGTGACTTATAACGATAATGCAATGAACTTTTGATTGAAGCTCATTAAAAGTATTTTTTATTAAAAAAGCACAATTAATAATTCCTGACATATTTCCTGATACGGAAGGAAGAACAGTTTATGGAGTAACCGTAACCTAAAGGCACTGGTCATAACCGTATAATTTGGGCATAAATAAAAATATTAGTGAAAACTGATTCAAACGAAAATTATTTAAAAGGGTCGNATAAATAAAAATATTAGTGAAAACTGATTCAAACGAAAATTATTTAAAAGGGTCGCTTGCTTAATGAGCAGAATGGCTAAGTTTGAACTGTTTGCTAGAAAAATAAGTAAAAATGAAATCTGTTATGTTTGCTCTATGGTTGATACCTCCAAAAATGAAAGTTTCTTTAAAGACAAGAGGTGAAACTAATTACTAGTAATGTCCATAATTTTCCCCATTCACATTTATTTGTTTTTTCTCTGTTTTAGCCTTCGTTTATAATTAGTGTACTAGTATCTCTACCTTTCGCCGAAAAAAGCTTTGTTTTTATGGACCCAAGAAGAAGCTAAATGGTATACTTCTCTTCTTGACTCCAAACCATTAATCTAGGTCTTATGATGAAATACTAATACTTTCTCTCTAGGTTTTGTCTTTCCTTGAATCAACACCTTAAGCCAAGCTGCTTCCGTGATACAGCACATACTACCCCTAAATAATTTTTATGAAGGCATGGTGTGATTACACCTCATAGATAGTATTCTACCATTGTGGCTCCTTTCCTTCTAATAAAAATCTTTCCGGCTTATAAGATATTTTATCAGTTGGTATGAAGCTAGTATAATGAAAATTGATGAAGCTTAACTTATTTCTGAAAAAATGTCATACTTTTTCACTGCTTTTATAGAAAATTTTAGAAAATTCTCAGGCGTTCATATTAAAATATCAGAGTCTAACGTACTGTATAAATAAATACATATGTTGCTTTAATTTTTTTGTCAAATTAATGCTTCCAAGCCAAACGTTTGCTTTTGAAACTTAAAATTCCTTCAAGTAATAATAATCTATGTTCTTATTTAGGATTTGTTAATTAGTTGTAAAACATGACTGTTGATGAACTAAAGTTTTTTGTTAATGACTAGGTATTAAATACGTAGTATTTTTCTTGTATGGGTAAACAAAAGACACTATTTTAATGACTTTCAAAGATTTAATTTGAGGTCATTAATGTGCTATAACTAATTTATTTGAAACATCGCCTTAGTTCATCGTATGCTTTTGAGTTGATATTAGTTTACAAACAAGCTTAATTTATGTAAGTTGTTTGCACTAAAACAAACTTAAAAGGACCAAGCTCATGTACGTATATTAAATTCTTTTGTTCATAAAAATATGTGTGAGCAAAAAATGAAATTTTTTAAACATTGATAACCTGTTGGCTTCTATAGCAACTACAAAAATGCAATCGCAAAGAAGTGTAAGTAAATTTTTACGATTATTTCGAGAATCATGAACACCTGTTCTAAGTGTCAATTTTGTTTACTGATATTAATAAAAATATTTCAAATAAACTACATATGACACAATGTCATATCAGAAACCGTATGAATATGTACCTTTGTGCCTAGGAGAATAAAAAGGATTACATGCAAATTTTTGGCTTTACAAGAATTTGAACTCTGAATACGGGGAAATTGGTTAAAGTGAAACATATTAGGACATAAACCATTGCAAGAGACAATTGGTGCGGGATGTAACTGTAAATTTTCTTAATCTTGACAGAAATGTGTAGATTTTGGAGCTTAATACATATGCATCGTATTTACTTGACACAAACAAACTCGTCTAACTTTTTTGAAACGCTTACATTTGTAAATTGATATATCATTACGAAAGCATATATCGCTCCACACTTCGCCAATTTCACAGTTAAGATTCATCATCTGTTAGGAATATATTCCAATATCAATATATTCAAATAAAGAATGTAAGTAGGCAATTAGGGAATTTTACTAAAACAAGTTTTTGACTCGCATTCCGTCTAGCCCAACTCCCTAAGAGAACAAACTTAGAATCTATTTAGAGTCTGAAGATGTATCCATATTCTCCAGTTATGTTTTTGCCAAGAACCTAAATTTTATATACCATGTGCATGCTAACTTTTCCTTGTCTGTGTCAACTAAAGTTTGCATCCACAACTCACTCAATCCGTTTGTCTTCAAGCAAACGCAGTGAACTCGAAATGGAAGTGTAGGCCAAAGACGCATACGTTTTTTTTTACATGAATCGTGTCATTTGGACATCATAAGAGTTAGTTACCATTAGGCCCTTGGTAAGCATATTTGAATTGTTGAAAAATCAGTCATAGTTATGTATAACTTTCTTAGGCATTTCTTATCAAGTGTAGTAGGTATATCAAATGGGTAGGTTTTGCCTTACCTAAGCTGAAAAAGTAGAACGGATGAACAAATAATGAAATAACTTTGGATTTGTCTTGCTGGTATATTTTTCCTCACTCAGGAAAAAGTGTCTTTAGTTGTTGAAATAGTTGCTGACAAGCAGGAACAATCTATGGGGACAAGCACTCATGTTCGATGTTGGTTAAGAAATAAGAAAGAAATATCACTGCCTTTTTTCTCTCGATATTTAATTTTTTATAAGACTGCGAACGAGAGTCTGCCTTAAGTACATTATATCGACACAGTTTTTGAGACAACGTCAAGTTCTCAATTTATAGTTGTAAAAGTAATAAAAACTTTTAATAGGGGTTTTATTTACTACCCCTTCATTTTGCTGTATGACTTCCTCCACATTCTTCATCCAAACATAGTCATGGAAGCTAAAAAGTGACTCAGGAAGAACATGTTTGGATTTATTTTCCTGGCTAACGCTTCCTCCTTCCAACGCGCTCATGAAGAGTTTGGAGCCCAAAATAAGGAAGTGTATATCACGATAGTGTAATGATGAAGAATTGGGAAGTGACTCTGGTTGGTTGGTTCTATTTTGTATGATTCTTTTTCAAAGTTGAGAAACACATTACCCAACAACAGATACGAAACAAGGAACAAGAGTTTTCAACATTTTTTCGTCTTTGTTTTTATGCCCACAAGTTATTGCTCAATCCTTAATTTTTGTCCGGAATTCCGGCGTAATTACCTTGATGAAGTCTAGGATAAGGAAAGAAAGTTGAGTGATATCATTGGTTTACTTTGAAGTACCAAAAGTGTTTGACGATTAACTGCGCAGATGGCAATTTCTTGGCCTAACAGTTTTCGCTCACAGCGAAATAGATGAATGGTGTATTGATCTTAACTTCCAGCCTATTTGTAAGAACGATGATGATCGTAATTGCTCCACTTTTTTCAGTCCGCCTTGCCCAATGATGAACTATATATCCTAGTATTCCTACTCAAGGGATATTACTGTATGGATAAAATCATGAAGGTATTTATAATAAAAAGATTTTTGGCTCAAACTTTTACCAAAAAGAGATGTCGAAAGTATCTTGGGGATAAACATCCTAGGGAAACTGAATGTACTGATGATTGGATTGAGCAAGCTACGGTTCCTACTTAGAATAAAAATTAGACAGTGAATTTATCCCAAACTTCAACCTTCAACCAACATTTCTTTGATATAATATGGGTTGAACAAATTCCAAGAATACAAATCCGTTGCACAATATTGACACGAACGCCATTACAATTTTTTTTAGCATGTTTTCATTTTCTTCCATAGATTTTATAACTAAACCTCCCTGTTGTTACTGTTCGGATGGGCTTTATAAAAGGTTAGTGTGACGCGACAAGTCTGACGGAGAAACTGATTGACGGAGTTTTAATACTGTGTTGCCATTACTGCCACTAACGAGAAGTTGCAAGAGAAAGCGTCAACATCTGAGAGCCCAATCATGTACTGTTACCCTGTAAACTGAACGAGGAACGTGCTATATTACAAGTGAGAACGTTCATATAGACAGAAAAGGCGTTCAGAACAGTTTTTCTCCTGTCCTCTTTTCCCTTTCTTCTCGTCTTCTTCCCTTCTGAAACTCAGAGTGACACGCAAAGATTGCAATATGGCATTACAAGTATTTGCCGAGTTATTTACGATTTATTTCAAATCGGAACTGAATTTATTTGAAGTGTTCCTCCAACTCTTCCCAAACACAGCTTGCAATTACCATCGTACACAGTTTCAAGTTGAATAGTCATGTATTAAAAAACCTGAGACGCTCTGAAGATGAAAACTCTCAGGGAGAAAAAAATGTGGTTGGAGAATACGTAAACAGGAAGGCACGATGATCGAAACACAAAATAAAACTTTGTTGTTCCCTGGCAGTTCAATGTTGCTTGAATGACGAGACGGGAATTGAGTTCCCCCTTTCGTACTCCCTTACCATCAAGCTTGCCTTGATCCTGCATCATGAGATTCTTTTCTTCTACCATATTTTCTTCTTACTTTCTTTTCCATATCACAATTTTGGAATTTTCTCTCAAACTATACTTTTACAGCAGCGTGCCATCTGAAAGAAAAGTTGCGCTTCTTTTTGCATGCTTTGTTACAAATGCATTAAAGGCACCACAGAAATGAACAATTTTTTGTTTTGCTCTCACGATCCAAACAGATAAGTGCTAAATGAGGCTGATCATTGTGATCACTAAAGTAAAAAGTGTGACGAGGAAACAAAATCCCGTAGAAAAATCTTTGGATATTTAAATAAATGGTCAAAGTTACAAGAAGAAAATTAGTTATATTTCTGCCGTTATTTTTGCCCGACAGAGTATTTATACTGTAAATTTACCAATTTGCTTTGTCCTTTTAATTATCTAGTTTTGAAAGTAAGGAAGTAACTGAACAGTCATTTGTAACTTTTTGGTTTTTCTGTATACACTACTGATTGTACGTTACCACACCATGCATTGGAGCATAAAAAACTACAACCGTTTACCCTTGATTTTATGTATTACATCATCAATCTCAATAGTGGCAAAATTTATTTGGCTTTCACTTGACCAATACC
This sequence comes from Lepidocyrtinus dapeste, assembly GCA_036850885.1. Classification (NCBI taxonomy): domain Eukaryota; kingdom Metazoa; phylum Arthropoda; class Collembola; order Entomobryomorpha; family Entomobryidae; genus Lepidocyrtinus; species Lepidocyrtinus dapeste. The sequence continues at coordinate 19,944 of JAANSQ010000486.1, forward strand.
TTGTAAAAGGAATTCCACCATGATGATTTGTAGTTGGCAGTTTCACTATGTAAACATATGCATAAAATATTATATCAGTACATGCCGACTATGTACAAATTTACAAGCATTTGAATTACTTTTTTAAATGGATGGTTTTGTACAATTCCGTTTTCACTGTGACAGCTTGTATGTAATGTATGTACTGAAAATAGTGGATTTAACTTTGTCTCATTTTAACTTGGTTTCAGCTCCTACCGTTGAAATCGTAGATGATGGAGAAAAGCCTCTGAAGGATAAAATCTTCAAAACAGGGTCAACCTTAGAACTCCGATGCATCGTGGGCCAAGTGGATCCTGCAGTTGGAAGCAACCAACATGTGAGCTGGTATCACGGAGATAGACTTTTGAATAACGATACATTTCGGGGAGGCATCAGGTACTGTAATTCATGTGACTATTAAATGATATATGAGACCCGCCTTTTCCAATCTGTCTAAAGAATACAAATTTTCTTCAGTCTCTTATTTCCGCAATGCCCCAACTTTTAGACGTTAGGTATGCTTAAGCCTAAGCTTGTTCAGGTGCGTTGAATTGTTGAATAGGGCACGCTTTTTCTGAGCCGCATTTATGATAATGCTCAAGTTAAACAAATATGATTTATAAGAAGATTTGGAACGAACGTGACGAGTGGATGTCAAGTCTAAAACCCATAAAGTTGGAGATCGTCTGGAAGTACGATGAAGTTTATGATTTATTGCAGAAAAATTAGGTTTACCTTTTCCTTTGCGACACATGCTAGGAAACATAACTTTCGGATATTATATCTCGGACGTGTTTCCTTTCAGTGCTTGAATCATGCTCTGGTTAGACGCAGATGCTTTGGTGTTTTTTTTTATTGTCACCAGTCCCTAAAATTCCATATTGCCCGGAATAATTTTCCGTTAAAAGTTAAAAATACTTAAATGATATTTTTCCGCTTACATAAAGTAAAGTCCGGTTACATTTATAGTTTATATAAATCGTTGCGAATATAATATTTTATACTTGAAACCACAATATATACCTCTTATTTTTATCAGTATCTGTGTTTCACTGATGTCATGTTTGAGTATAAACCCCAACGTTTTGTTTCTTGCTTTGGCTCTCTGTTTCAGCGTTAAAAGTTGGGTCCGCAAGGACTTTGGCAGATCAAAGTTAAGTAAACTTTACGTTGCTAACGTGAACCGGAACGATTCTGGATGGTATACTTGCTCCATGGGTCGCTATGGAAATGCAACTGTTTTTGTATCTATATTGAATGGTAATAGATTTTTTTTCGTTAATAATAATTACTAATCTAATCTATCTGAAATTTTGATTATTTTAAAGTTCACATTTCATTTTACACTGCCATGTCCAGAATTTATGAGTTGTTGTTTCATATGTGTATATTTTTCGAAAATTTTAGGAGAGACACCAGCCGCTATGCAGCATGGAAACAAGGCAGCGGTCGCTATCCCCTTGAGACTTCCACTAGCCTCAATTGCTTCGCTTTTTCTCTTGTCATCACGACTTGTGTAAAATCAAGGCCATGTCACAGAATTAAAAATATAAAACACTCGTTTTTACAGGCTACACACTATTACAAAATATTAACAAATACGTTGTTTACCTTCAAGTTTGTACTTGTTCGTAACATAGGAATAAAATCCTGGGAGTTGACATTTGGTGACGATGTTTGCAATTTTTGAAGAAGAAAAATTCGAGTCTTACTACGTAAATGAGGAAACGTTTCTTTACAAAATGTATTTCAAATACTCATGCAAAAAGCAGATTAAATCATATCTTCTCCAATGTCAACTAATGAACGTCAATTTCTTCACTCGTATTTTTCATAATGACTACCTGGTATTTGACTGTAACTCTCACACCTAGTATGTGTACAATTAACTCTAATATTTTTTAAAAAAAGTTAAAAACATTAAAATGCAATATTGTATATATCATTTACTACAAGAACTAAAAGCCAGTCCAGTCCGAAACCAAAACTTTATCATAACTCAATTGAACATGAGCCAGCCATATTGTACAGCACCACACGCGGAAATATTAGCCTAAAGGTAGTTACATATTTATCAATAACACATTACTTATTATTTTCAACTTTAAGTCAAGATAGCATTAAAAACTAATCCGCTCCGTAAATCACATAAAATATTTGTAAAAAGTATACATATATTACTTAAGAAGTAAGTATTCGAATAATTTAATGTAAGTAAATCTTTCAAAATGTAGCAAAAAATATTATTAGCAAACTCAATTAAATTGTGTGTGATTAAAAATATAGAACAAGTCACTTATTCGCTACCTGTGGAATCAAAAATGTGACAAAAATAAATGTGTTATGTATAAGATATTTGACGTTTGTCTGCATAAACTAGTCTAGAAATCAGAATATGAAAACAAACTAATTTTTATCTAAATATTTGTATCATAAAGCTAGCTTAAATATACTCCAATGAATAGAATAGAATTATCATAAATATATACAGATATGTGTATGTCTACCAGGCTAAAAAGAAAATGAATGTTTCATCCAAAAATATTAAAACATGGTGTCGATCTCGGTTTTGTGTAGAGTATTTGTGCAAATTTACTTAAGCGAAATAAATTTCTGTTTTTATGTTGTTCACATACAAATCGGCATCTTGCTTGCTGCATAAAGGCTGCATGCTTGCCAACCCATTATATACTGCTTCCAGATTTGCAGCAAATATTAAAGAAATAGCTAATCAATACAAACATAAATGTATATTTATCCTAAGAAAGGTATTATCCCAGTATATCTCAACGAATGTACTTAACTTACCCCAACATGCAATGATATATTTAAGTATATAAGTCTTACAAGTATAAAATTTGTGTGTACAAATTACTTAGGATTCCAGTAGTCTAAGAATCGAATCTATCCAGCAAGAACCTGTGGAATTTTGTTCCCAGGGTAATGATTGATTGTGCTATTATTATTGCAAAAATAAATCAGAATAGAAAAAATGTTATCCTGTGTAAAAGTTTTTTCTCTCAGCCAAATATCTAAAGTAAAACTAACATTTTAATTCAATCTTCATAAGTATTCATCCTCACCTTTTTATTCACCTTAGCATCATAAATTTTTAGTAAGGAGTGCCTTTCTGTTTGAATTTTTACACTGTAGCATAAATAGATCACCAGCACCATTGTCAAGTTTTAAATTTTCAACTTTCTCCAGAACGTCGAAAAAGAAGTAACGTGTAGTACATTTAATTAGATTATGAGTCTGTGAAAGTCGTGTAGAATTATGGGCTTTGCACGATGCCCCAACACCAT
>JAANSQ010000487.1:0-23206 GCA_036850885.1 Lepidocyrtinus dapeste
ATAACCATACACTGTAACTTTGTAATATTTTTTTATACACTAGTCCAGCCTTAACCTGTCATAATACTTAAAGTTTCCCGTTTCGTCTTTACGGATTATGCAATTAAGATTTTACAGTTGGACTTTGGACCTTTTTTAGAACCATGAAAGAAATGGTATTGTACCTGCCATAAAAGCGGAAAGGGAAAGGAAGTAAATGCCCATAGCTAATAGTAGCTCATATTGTAGGTACCCTTAAAAATCTGAATGAAACCACCCCACGGGTATTTATCTCGTTTCGGAAGACTTTTGGGATTCTTTAAGGAATCATTTTAGGAGGTAACTCAGAATGAATGAGATACTTTTTAGGGGCAAATTCTGTAAACTCACAGAAAGCAGAGTGTACCCTCTATTACTATTATGAACGAAACGAAGAGGATCAGTTAAAAAAGTATTCACTGTTTAAGGCACGTACGTTCACTCAATAGATTTCCGTGCCATTGTTAGTTATGTAGGGGAACTCCATAAAACTTTAACAATTGCAGGCATCCAACCCTCTAAAATTTAAAATAAAGTCTTTTTACCATCTTTTGTAGGCTCACGCGTGCATTTCTTTTTCAGAGCCATGTTCTCGCACCCAATGAATGAATATAACGTTTTGTCGGTCGCAACAAAATACCGCAAGTTCCACTTTTTCAAAACCTACTTAATTAAATTGAGACAATGATACTGAAGGATAAAAGATGTCATGCATTCCTACCTACTTATATTCACAGCAACATTAAAAACAATTTTTTTAGTGCAACTCATTTTTTAGCCATACTAAAATTACTGCTTTAACTAAGACCATGGGGCAATGAGAGAATATAGCAAATACGCTCACTGTTACATTTAGCTCCTGTGGAGTTAAAAATGACTGTTATTATGTAGACTTTTTAAAGATTAGAATGCTTTAAGTTCTGAAATCCTGTACATGATACAGTTGTTTGCATTCTTGCCGCTCTAAATAAACCAGGGAGTCAGGCCACGGTCATATTCACAAAAAAGGAAACTGCATCAAGCTGCACTTTTGAATGGGTCGACATATGTGCAAAAATAAGTGACACTAGACAAGACTTCATCCACCAACGCATCTTTTGCCCTGATCTTGCACTAATGCAAAGTTGCTGTCTCATTCGGTAACGTGTCTTTTATAAAGTAGATTAGACAAAAACATTTAATTAACGATTAAACGATGATGACTCTTCTTGACAAGTGACAGGTACTAAGGCTTGAACAAAGTTTAAAATGGTCCGATTTGCAGATAACATTATGCCTATTACGATTTCAAAAACGGGAATCGTCATCGTCATACTGATCAGAAAAAATATATTACATTGCAATAATAAACCGTACAGAAAAGTAGCTCGAACTCTACTCGTGCAAAATAAGGTAGAAAATTTTATGATATAAAAACCCCTTTAGTTTACTAGAAGTAAGAGAATGTGTGCTACGTTACTTACATACGTTCTTACGTTTAAACTTTCGTTGGCAAAGATACTTATAACACTCATTTAATCTCGCGATCCACAATTGCATGAAAACGCTGCATGATAATAATGATATACTGTGTAGGATTGGCTAGAATCCTTCAATTTCATAGGCTCGCTTGATGTTCTTCTCACATAAAAAGTCACAACAAAACATGAGGTGATCCCCAGCCGTAGAACCAGTGTTGCTTTGACGAGCAAAGTGGATGCATGTAATTCAGAGCAGAAGATTTTTTTTCCCTAGCTCAGGCTACATAAGCAAGAGTCCAAGTCAAAGTCTAATGCTAAAACTAAAGCAACTTTAAAAGCTCCTATCTATTCTCTAGTTCACTTCATTCAAAGCAAAAAGAGAAAAAAAAGTTCTCGTGAAAAACATGATTTAATCATTGTAATTAAGCGAAGAAAACTTTTTGATGAAAAAAGTCTACCCAGTGAAAATTGCCTCACTTGTAAAATATTAAACAAGTTTGAATTTTCCGCCCAAAATTTGTGAGTGCGCGTATGTGAAAGCATTGAAATTGAAATACGTATCAACGTTTTCTTGCAGTTGAGTCAAAGATTTTACGCTTGACATATACGCAAGTGCATTAAGTCAGTGTATAAAAACAAACTATACAAAGCTCCAGCAACCAAGTATTAAAGTGCCAACGCTAACGTTTTTGTCTGACGAGAAACGATACCACATTATTAACTTTGTGAAAAAGTAATGGGAAAAATATTATTTGTTGGTGAAAAGTTTTCCTTCTTATTCTGAGTTGGTCATGTACGGTGAAAGTCCAGTTAAGGTGATCATTGAAACACTAGCTCATTAAAAATACGCCGTTTTCTGAAGTCTATGTCAGTGCAGAGGACATTTTTATTGGCCGATTTGTAAAAGTTTAAAACTGTACATCTTCATTACTGTTTTCAACGGTACTTCCTCGCACGCCTTCGGACCATCTTTTTCTCTGAAGAGTACAAAGTGTACATATATCTTTGAGATTCTTCAAACTTTATACAGGTACGGTGTTTTTGTCGATACAAATTAAAAATTTTAGAAATTAAATTTGGAGCAAGGAGGGTTCATAATCATAATGATACAGTAGGGCTTTCTATGTCATGCGGGGAAAATTAGTGTGAAAGATATTTAATGACAGCAATATGGTTCGAGAAAGTAGATCAAGTTCATCCTTCGTGGTTTCCTCCTTCCCCTCCTCGCATAATAGAGTAGGTCTTGCATAAATTTTGTAAAATACATTTTCATCCGAGCGCAGGTACAAATGAGGAATCTTTGAAGCGGTTTAGAAGTGATAGGCGAACAGTTCAATCCATAAATATTAAATGCACTTGCTTATATCTTTGTAGTAAATCAGTCATCTTTATAAAAATCCGCGCGTACAGCATATAGGGTTTTATTACATAACAATAGAAGGACCTCGCATCCTCCTCCTTCTTTGAGTCTGTATGTCTGCATTATACTTTTATCAAAGTGATTATCGACTCGGATTATATAATAAATTGTTTTAAATGTAAGTCTGTGTGTCAGTAGTTCTGTTTCTGTGTAGCACGCTTCGATTAACCCTGAATCAAAAACTATGAAGCGGGTTTGATTGGATCACGCTGTAACCCTTTTTTCATTTACATGAACTTGACTTGAGCAAAGGAACAGTTTTGTTCTTCTTGTTCGGAGTTTAGTTCAAATTGCAGTTGAGGCTAAGAAACGGTGCAAACAATGATTGAACAATGCTACACACCGGCATATTTGCATTGTTGAACAAGGAGGCTACAGGGCTAGGCCTGTGTACGGTATCGCATCGTAATCTCTCGAGAAAGAACCCGTATGTAACCTGATTTTCCTTTAGTGATGTGTTGTGAACGAGCGCGAGCGTGCCTTTTTTCTTTACATTTATTTGAATACTTCTCTGCTGCAATGCAGTTTAGATATCTGCAGGCCATATATGAATGAGGCAAAGATAACGTTATATATTAGTCTCTCGAAAAATGTGTTCCGAACTGTTTTGTAATGAAATGAATGAATGATGATGATGATGGGACTTTTATGCAATTGCTGTTTTGAGCCATATCAAAATAAATCATGTTATGATCAAATAACAGGACTTAACTGTGTTTTATATATTCACGAGTTGAATTAACTGCATACAATATGAGATGAGGAGGCGTTCAGGAGGCAATCAATTATTTAAATTGTGCCGTTTTGTTTTTCAGGTGTTAAAAGAGCCGAAAAAGCTTACAGCTAAACCAATATTTACGGGGCAAGATGAAGGACAAGAGTAAACCGTCAGGGAATATTGCCCTTGTAGATGCGAAACCGATCTCAATTCCGATGATAAGCTCCACGACAAGTGGTTCAGTCGCTAGGGAAAATGTATCAGCGCCCTCATCTCCATCCTCCCCCGCTACAAACTCCGCCATCCATTCATCCAGCGCTGGAGTAAAGTCAATCTCAAGGTCTCAAGTTGCCTCCAGGCCGGGATTAGTCTCGAGGGGTACGCAGACGGGAGATGATATGCCAGAGGACCTTCAGGAGAAAAGAAGACTGATTCGAAAGCAACTTGCAGTATTACTTCATGCAGTTTTGTGCCGTGTTAGAGACGAACTAATTGGAAACACGGGAGTAGCCGCAAGACCGGTAATTAAAAAGTTGAAACTAATTTGATATTAAATCATTGTTTTTAGACACATAATTTTAACTTTTAATATTTTTAAATACAGTGTCCAACCGCCTTCTGTGGACTGATGAAAAATGTACTTAACCATCTCCGAACCTGCGAGAACCGACAGAACTGTACATTTCCCCACTGTCTCTCATCACGTCAGATACTCAGCCACTGGAAGACTTGTACCCAATCTGATTGTCCAGTCTGCGCTTCGCTCCGACGCGTAGTGCCAGCATATTTGGATGCTGTTGTGTCAAATCCTCGTTGGAGGGATGAGATCATGTCCAGATTCAACTGGCTCATTACCTTTATTGGGCCAACGAATATGCCAATGCCACCACCAACCCTGAGTGTCGGAAATATGGGAGCTAGAATATCAACGGAAGAAGAGCAAGAGAGGAATTCGGTGAAGAATTGCGAAGAATAGATTATTGCAAAAATCATTGCTACTTGTTTTATGTTGTGCTACTCTCTTGGCGAATTTGATTATTACACTACCGAATTCAAAGATACAATTTTTTCGAACCTTTAATATTTAAATCCGCTCAGGTGGAATTTGTTTTCAACAGTATCTCTTGTTTAAACGGCAAGTTTTTTGTTTATATTGTTAGGTTAGTAAACACCAATAGGTTAATTTCAGTACTTTCCATTAAAATCAATGTATGAATTAGTCCATCAAACCAAAAACTTTCAACTCGAACACTCGAAAACTCGAAAGACAGGAAGCTTCATGCTAATGTTATATCGAAGTCTTCATAAAGCACACAAGAGTGCTTTGTATTTGTGTAAAACTTAAACTGTCAGAAACAAAAAATTATTGCATACAAAAATGCAGCATTAGGTTAATTGTCTCAAAATCTATTTTAGAGTTTTGAGAGTATAATGGGAAACTGGAGTGTTTGGTCCGCAACTGATATAATAATAATTTACATTGTTTGCTATCTACTTTTTGTATTCATCGTAACCAAACAACATAGTTTATCCAATGTGATAAGAAGATGTTCGGAAATAGTGTCAAGTTCACAGTTTTTCCTTGATGCAAAAATTAAATTTTTCATTTGAATCGATTGTTTTTTATCGTCCAATCGAGATTACTAATTATTTATTTTTCGTCAGGCAAATTAGTTGTAAATGTTAATATAAAAAATAAAAAAAAATTATCTTTACTCATCGTTTTAATGAACTTTTTATTAATTTATTGCATCTCAAAAAAATTTGTAGATTGAGTCGAAACAAACCGTTGTCATGAATCATGATGCGTCACAAGAGAAACAAAGCCTTCTTGGCAAGCAAACGCTATTACTCATTCATAGAGTACGACAGGAGATACAAAAAAGCGCGAATTCCAACTAGACCAAGACAAACAAAATTTTGTTTCAAATTTGCTTTTCATCATCATCCTCAACAACAGGCTAGTCGTGCACTTGGCACTTGATGTTGTTTGCGTTTGAAATTAAACCATAATATACTAATACTAACAACTAAACAGTACACATTCTGTAATTAAAAGAGTAGAAAAAGTGAAACAGTTAAAGTAAGAGACCTCCAAAAATTGAAGCAGCGAGTCCGAGTCATTGTCATTAGGTAGTATTTTTGAATTGATTTTCCTGAGGTACATATAATTGACTAGTTAATGAAGAAAATTATACTATATATCTATTTTGCTTTTTCAGTTTAAGTTTGCCATTGAATTACTTAACAATTTCTCGAGCGATGGCCAGCGGCAGCAATGGATCTATGGCTTCGGGAGGAGATTCACAGGCTACCATCGCCCAGAAAACTTGGGAATTGTCAAATAATATGGAGCAGATATCAAGTGTAGATGAAATCTACAAATATGATCGAAAGCAGCAGCAGGATATCCTCACTACAAAGCCTTGGGAAAGAGAGTAAGGGTTTGATTAATTTTTAATTTTGTCTTTGTTTAGTTTGAGAATAGAAACCCTAAAATATAAATTCATTTAATTTTTTTTGCAGTCCACATTTTTTCAAGGATATCAAAATTTCGGCTTTAGCACTTTTAAAAATGGTAATGCACGCGAGATCTGGAGGTACCCTAGAAGTAATGGGTCTTCTTCTAGGAAAAGTGGATGGCAACACAATGATCGTTATGGATGCATTTGCTTTACCCGTGGAGGGTACAGAAACTCGAGTAAACGCCCAAGCTCAGGCTTACGAGTACATGACTGCATATATTGAAGCCGCCAAACTGGTAGGTCGTTTGGAGAACGCTATTGGTTGGTACCATTCGCATCCTGGATACGGCTGTTGGCTCTCAGGAATCGATGTATCTACCCAAATGCTGAATCAAAACTATCAGGAGCCATTCGTCGCCATAGTAATCGATCCAGTGAGAACGATCTCTGCCGGGAAGGTGTGCCTCGGAGCTTTCAGAACTTATCCAAAAGGATATAAGCCCCCAAATGAGGAACCATCCGAGTACCAAACTATCCCCTTAAACAAAATTGAAGACTTTGGAGTGCACTGCAAAAGTTATTACTCCTTAGATGTAACCTACTTCAAGTCATCCTTAGACCGGAGACTGTTGGACTCATTGTGGAACAAGTACTGGGTAAACACTCTCAGTTCCACGTCACTTCTCACAAACGCTGAATACACTACCGGACAAATCTTTGATCTTTCTGAGAAATTAGAGCAGTCAGAAAACTCCTTAGGACGGAGTGGAATCATGCTAGCGGGAGCAGATCCATTAGAAAAAAAGGTCGAAGATAAGCTCACTAAAGCCACCAAGGACTCTAGCAAAACCACCATTGAAGTCATTCACGGCCTAATGACTCAGATCATCAAGAACCGTCTATTTAATCAGGTCTCATGTCAAACCGAAACCAAGAATAATGGGGCTACCTCCACTGACGTCGCTATGGAGTAAGCCTTGGTTGTATTAACTCCATCATCATTATTATCAGTTATGATTATGAAACATGTACATATATGTACATCGGTATCTAAAGATCTTTTGGAACTTTCTTTTTCATGATGTATAAAATTCTAAAAATTAATGTGTGTTTGTATCGCAACTAATGTATTGCTTGGCCGTTAGATCTATTAAAGTAAACAAAAAAAAAACTTTAAAGAACTCACTTTTTAAACGACTTCAATAAATTTTATTTACGTTTCCCCTCCAACGTTACACTACACGCATTGTTTAATATACTTTACCGCGTATATCAAAGAATATTAGTAGCAGCTAGATTATCCATCTATACAGCCGCTACTAATTAAGCTATCATATCATCACTATGTTCATTGCGCGTACATCATTTTAAATTTTTCATCATATATACATAAGTTACTTCAATCCAAGAAACTTTCCAAATACATAACAAAATTCAAAATATTTTCACTCCCGTCACATTTCCTATATACATATCACCCTTCTGTAAGCATTCCAATTAAACTCTTCAAATCCCACCCACACACGCCTTGTCCTTCTCTCACTTAAAATCCCAGTCTAATCATGACCCCATCCAATCCGTCATATCTTTTTCCTTCATTTATCGTAACTACTTAATTCAGATACTTTTACATTGTCTAATATTATTTTAAACTACTCCCTACTCAAATAACATTGATAATGACACTTGCTTAAACTGATTCTAGCATGATAGCACACATAAAATTCATTCCATTATTACTCAACAAGTTAGTGCTAAGTAGAGACTAAACTTACACTACAACTACATCAAACTTTCAAAGCACACTTTCAGTTCATCCAACTCCATGCACGCATGACCAGGACTGTGAGGTGTTATCAATATAATTTTTAGGAGGGTTTGTTTAGCTAAGCTAGGGTATTTAAGATAAAGGTAGTAAATGTCAGTTGTAAGTTCAAGTGCATGATTCCGATACAGTAGTTCTGGACAGTGCTGCACAAACTATTTCGAAGGTTTCGTTCATGCGTACGTAGAAAGGTCAATTAGGTCTTTCGTAAGTCACATATTCTATTCGTCATAGACAAATTCAACGTTTTTTTAAAACTACGATGTAATAAAATAACAATAACTGACTGGGGCAATGGACTTAACATTACTTGATTCATCACTTAAAACTTAAAACATTATTAGACAAGCTTTCTTGTTACTTCCTGGGTGAAAGTATTCAGTCCATATCATTTTTCCTCCATCTTTCTTCGATAAGCAAATCAAATCCGTGCTAAAAAGAAATGAAGGAACACACGCCTCATACGTTCCGCCCGAGGCTTGAACATCAACAACTACTAGTTCACCATCACCATTTAAATCTTAAATCGCATGGATCTCAACACCGACTCCAAGTCAAATACAAGAGACCAATAGGCTTATACCAATAGACGGGTAAATAACGAACAAGATAAACTGTAATTTGGATTGAGGAGGATTTAAGATGATTTATGGGAGTAAGAAATTGACGTAACCTGTTTTTTTATGTTTATCTCGGCTCTCTAAATTACGAAGTGTGTAGTAAGTATTGCGTATTTTATTTAGTTTTTAGTTAATCAACTTTTCTCTCTTAACGCTAAAACTAACATTAGATTTGTAAAAATGATTGATTAATGAAATAATGAATCGGAAACAAAAAATATCCGGAAACTGTCGTTCTTCGCAAAGATCAAAAATGCATAGACAAACATAATTTAATTTGAATTTGTCCATGAGAGGAGGTTTTACTTGTTCATAGCGTACTTCCTTTTTTCTTTTAATGAGGTATACTTTTTGGTTTCTCGGCAAATGCATGAATATTGATGAACTATTCCCATCCGTCCGTGCATTAATTAATACATAATATAAGCTTCAACTCAACTAATTTTTAATTTAGTAAATTAGTAAGAAAAAGAAAAGAGTATGTTGGAGGAAATTTACGGACAATTTTTTCCGCTAAAACTCCTAAATGCTCAGCTCCATTAAAGGTTCGATGATATTGAAATTTGAAATCATATGAATGATATCAGATCAGACCTGGCTCTGACTCCGATTTAATTTAATGGTGAGGAGTTTGAGTTGGAGGCGCTGTGACCGGAGAATCAGTTACTCCTTCGTTTGCAGGTCCAGTAGTGGCGACGGTGGGTACGGTGTTCTCAGGTCCAGTTGTAGTTGTGATGGGAGCGGCGGGAATATCGATTTCGACTTGCTGAGGAAGTACGGGGACGAAAACTGGAGACGATGCTTGCTGACGTTCTTCCTTGCCCACGTTGTTGTTGTTTGCTTGTTCAGTTTGAGGTACGACTGCAGGGTTTTGTTGTGGTTGTGGCATAGGCATTACCAAGTGTAAAGGTTCTGAAGCAACAGCAACACTGTATGGTGGTGGTGGCGGCATTGAAATAGCGGAGGGATTCGAGCCGATTGGTGCGCCATGTGGAAATCCTCCGTTTGATGCTGATGACACGACGTGAGCGTGAGACGGGCCAGTTGATGAGTCTGAAGGTGGTTTCTTTGCGTATCGTGGATCATTCACTGCTGTTTCGTAATCCGGCAAATCAGGGAGCAAGTTTTGTTGGAGACCCATGATACTGGTAGGATCATCGTGCCTGGAAAAAGAGCTTCCGTTATAAAATATGCCACTGACTAAAACTTAAAATGTTTCGGCATTTCGGAAGGCATCAACTAAATTACCTGTAAGCTATCACCCCACGGATTACAGTATTTCTCAGCATTAAGTATTTGTAACAATTCCATATCACTCCAATAATGTACGCTTTGACCGCAATGAAAGCTACGATGAAAACGAGCGTAATGAAGGACAATAGCTGAGGATCCATTCGCAGAAATTCATCTCGGAATGGTACGCCTTGAGTATTCATAATCCCTTCAGTAACGTTGGGCAGGTAAGAGAAGTAGCCGACCATTGTCAAACTAAACAAAAACCCGAGTAGAATAATTATATGGCTCAACTGAATAATCAAATTTGAGACATGATGAGGTTGTCACATACCAGAAAATACAAAAGTCGAAGACTCTGAGAACAAAGAAGGGCATAAGATATGACGGTTTCCCTCTGACAGCGCCGTAAACCATAAGCAATGTTATTAGCATATTGCAAACTGAAAGTAGGATGACTTCTACGAATCCAAACAATACAATTTAAATCTTCAAGTTTAAGAACTGTATAAAGTTCTAACTAAATTATATTTTATAAACTCACGAGAAGTTGCTTTCCTGCTAGTGTCCAAAACAAAGTTTAGCGGGCCGTTTCTCATCGTGTTGTCACGCGAGGTTCTGTGATGCTCGGATTGTGCAGTTCCCTGCTCCTCCATTTGTCTCCGCCTGTATTCCATCGCTAATGACTCTGTCTTTGGAATCTGTTTTTGACAGGAGCAAAAAGACATAATTAAGAAACCGTCTCAAGAAGCCCCAAAAATTTAATTTATATCTATAGATTCATATACAAACATAACTTACCTCGATTGGCTTAGGCTCCGGACCAATTTTACTCACTGGCGTAGGTAACATTGTTTCAGGTCTAACAGTCATTCCATACCCGTCTTGCCCAGGCTCGTACATAAGAAGCGCGGCGTGATACGAAAGCGATAGAATGTACATCATCAGATACCATACTCCAATGAATATGGTCACTGTGCGAACATGAAAGCAAAAACATGTTCGCCAAACATCCCTCCGATCCATTCCCCAAAGACTGACCGGCATACCTCCAGTGTCAAAGTGGTTGATGTGATACCGTGGAGCTCGGCTTTCCTGGGATCTATTTCCCTGATGCTGTGGCTGCTGTGTTGAAGATGAAGGGGACGACGTAGTGGAGGTTAAAGGGTCTGCCCGTGGCCTCCTCATCAATGCCTACATAGTTACAATCACAATTCATTAGTTAGGTGCAATGACTACAGTATTATCTTTCTTAAGAATCTAATAATTTATTTACAACGGACAATTTAAGTTGACCAAAGCCATTTAATTAATGAATATACGTTCAATTTTAAGCTAACTTGAATATTGTATCTAACTTTACTAGATAGTTTTACTGACTTCAGTATTTCTTTGTTATATTACTGAAATACAAAAGTACAATTACATAACAAAGAATTAATTATTAATTACGTTACGTGTTGCTCAGTGCAAATATTTTGTTTTACACGCCCTAGTAGTATCAGAACAAAACATTTAGACTAGTTTTAGGAATGGATTAACTATAAACATTGTTCACGTGCGTCATTTATGAATCATGCGATAACATGACATACTTGCAAAATAAAAAAAAAATCTGAGCATTTGACGTGTTTTCCTAACACTTTAACCAAACGTTTCGTCATCAAATTTATTGTCACTGCTATTAAAGTTGATTAACCACATTACACTTCACTATCTCATCTCTTTTTTTCCTACTCGTTTTAAACATTGTAGTATTATTGTGCTTACCTCTTAATTGAGCTGCGTTTCCTTCCAGAAAACAATTGATTACTTGCAATACTAATGAATCCGCAGCCGATTCCAACTAAGATGAAAGGTTAAAACATTTGAAACAAACAAGTCAACAAGAATTATATTTTAATTTGCTAACAAACTTAAGTTGTAATTTCAAAACATTTCAGCTGCTTTGATTATTTCAGTATTCAGAGTAAGTCGAGAATAACATGACTATTCAGTAGTGTGTAGAAAGGACACATGAAGTGCGAAGGAATTATTTTGTGCCCACTATCCAATATGTACGTACATGTGGGCACATCAGATTAATATGGACCCAACCTTGTCCCTCCTTCTTATGTATATAAGAATAGAAAATTAGTAAATAATTCCTATCCCTTTCGTGTATACATTTGCCACACAACAGCTTATAAAACATAAAAAAGTGAGCATCTTTCCATGTATTTGAGTTCTGCAGACTTCTGCCTAGCCAGAGCCAGAGAAGAAACGTGACGCGAGTGAGATATTTATCCACCAAAGATACTACGTGTTGCTAACTTTTGGAAAGCTAAAAGCTGTTTACAGTTTTTCAATACTCTTTCTTACTCGACTCGACTCGTTGGCGACTGAATGAGAAAAGGGTCTCTTCAAAAGAAGACGGTTACGGAAAAAGGGTTAAAATCTAAAAATTTTACAGCAGACAGTCTCCCTCTCCCATTGTAATCGAATTTCAAACATGCATAAAGTAACGTTTTGAAAGGATTAAAAAGTACCCAAAAATTACAGAAGTTTTAACTGCCTTTTTACATAAAGACATGTGAAGTATAGGATGGATGAATTTATTTATGAAGGACTTTTGTATATATACTTGCGATGTGACGCAAATAATGCTGCATGAAATTATCGCCAGTAAAGCCCTAAACAGACTTGGTCCTAAAATATTTTACAGTCGTTATGTCCTTAAAACTATGGCTAGACAATTAACCTGTAAACAATTCTTAGACAAGATTATACGTTTAAAATGTAACGTTCATATATTTCCTGTAAATTATCATGTACAGAGCTCTATAGTTTAAACTTAAAAGAGATGCAATTATGTTCCCCTAAAATTGGTGAAGCGATAAAACAAAAACTAATACTGAAATTATGTTTTGCTAAATTAAGCGGAACATTTTCTGCGTAAAAATTATGACTGAAAGATTTTTTTTATTTATTATTGTATTATAAGATACAAACAAATAATGCTGAACTATTTACAGGTAGCACAAGAGCACAACAATATATAGATTAATATTGAATGAAAAATTAAATTATTGCATGAAGGAGAGATAACTTGAGTCGTCTTACTTATGTATCCATGATGTAACTTGCATGATCATGATCCATTTCAAAAACTGGACGGACAACTAGTCGGTAAAGTGTAATGCGATTTAGTACGTAGATTGAGATTGTTATAGGCATCAAAAAGGATTCAATGCAAATAATTGCGAATTCCTATAATTCACGAAATTCACCTTCATATGCAATGCCATAAGCCATAGATAGCCAAGAGTTAGAATGCAATGCATAAATAACAGCATCTTGTTGAAAGTGTACATCCTTATTTTCTCAAGTTACCCCATTGCAGTCTCATTGAAGACTGAGGGATTTGAGCGTAATTGGAACTTTTGGAGAGCATTGTAATAACCTAATTGTTCATTGAAGTTTTCTTACCACAGCAGCATCCGTGTATTCTGAAAGTGCCGAACTAACATCAAAAATAGATTTTCTTCAGTGATTATTGTTACCAGTTAAACTATTTTAAAATGCAAAACGACGCAGGTGATTTCGTGGATCTTTACGTGCCTAGGAAGTGGTAAGTATCGCAATGAAAAATAAGGAATATTTAAAGAGGCATAAGAAGTGACAATTTAAAAAAATATACCTTTCATCAGTTAGTAAAAAAGGTTGTTTTTTTGTTTAACTAGCACGGCCAGCAACAGAATCATTCACGCTAAGGACCATGCGTCTATCCAGATCAACTTGGTTGATGTTGACAAAACGACCGGAAGGATGACTGACTCCCTTAAGACCTATGCTATCTGCGGGGATATCCGAAGAATGGTTAGTTTTCTTTTTCTAGGGGTCTATGATAATGATATAGCAATGATAATATAGCTCCAAATTGACTTCGGTACTGAATTTAATTTCTTTTCCAATCTTTGAATTTTAGGGAGAGTCAGATGACTGCATAAACCGGTTAGCGAAAAAGGACGGAGTAATTGCAAAGTACGTCTATTTTACTTCAGTTTTATAATCTTTTGTGATATTAACTGATACATTATTAATTACGTAGATGTTATGACTTATAAGTAACCAAAATGACTTTTTCTCTCGTTTCAGGAATTTTTGAGCCAGTGAAACGTCCGTTTAAATTCGCTATGTAACATCAAGCTAAGAAAATGTTTAAATAAAAACTTTTGGGTTTTGATATACAAATAATGTCTCTGTTGTTGTGTTTTTCTGATAGACAATAATTGTTTACGTAACTTTTATTTTGAGTTCTCATTTTCATTTGTAAGTTCATCAATTTATGTTTTGTTGATCATCCCATCCATCCATATCTATTTTCCGTCCCAGTACGCATATCTGTGTTTCATAGTAACGCATATATGATATTCATGGCGCATGATGGATAGACTTGACTTGGCGCACCTTTGCAACATCTAAACTCTAGCATATAAAGCGCACTTTATTTTACAGTTGATTTTTGATACCTAAAAATTATGTTTTTTAAGATCCCCAGTATTACGTAAAGCGTAACTAACGACCTGTAAAACTATTATGAACTAGTTGGATCCCTCGAGGGGCATGAGAAAATGAAAGCGTTAATATCGCCGTTGGGTACATGAACTTATAAAAAGTGATGAATAAATTGATTAGTTAATTCGATATTCCATCCCATAGAAGTGAATCAGTGAAGGTTGATTCAAAAACAAATCTCAATTATGAAACGCAAATCCTTTCTTTATTCAACGATAGGAAACGAAGCAGTTGTCGTCAGTAGATAGAAGTGAGACAAAATACAAATGATTGATCTTATATATTTTATTCGCCTCGTTGCATCATTTTCTGACGGTTAAGCTTCTTCTTCGAAACTTTCTTCTTGACTGGCTCTTCCTCCTTAGCGCGTGCAACTACTTCTTCCTTCTCGGAAAGAATGATCTCAATGTGACACGGGCTGCTCATATAGGCTAGTGAAGAACAAGATTCATTTTAAATTTCTATAAGATTAGAAATTTCATTTAAATATAAGTAATAAGGAAGTGAAATTGAATTGACTTACGATTAATGCGACCATGAGCTCGGTAGGTTCTCCTACGCATCTTGGGAGCACGATTAACCTGGATATGCTCAATTACTAGACGATCACCATCTAAACCCTTATTATCAGCGTTAGACTCGGCATTTTTCAGCAATTGAAGCAAAAATTCGGCGGATTTCTTGGGCCAACGTCCTTGAGTTGTTCCCCACTGCTTGGCCTATTTTCAAAGGATGAAAAAATTCAACATTACAGAGTTATTTAGCAATAAAAAAACATGCTCCTCAGCAATATTTAAATGTGATTATAGTAATTACCTGTGCACATCTTCCAACGCCTCCATTGTATCGACGGAAAGGGACACACTCCTTGTGCTCCACAACGTTCTTGAGGTATCTCACTGCGCGTCGAAGTGGCATCCGCTTAATCGCACCAGCTGTTTCCCTTGTGTTCTAAATTAATAATTAATTAAGAGACCAAAACGAAATCAACTAAATTTAATTTCCTCACAAACACTAATCCTACTAATAATTCAATTACCTTAAAATGAACACGCAAGTTGGAACCTCGGGCCTTGCACGATTTCGCCGCATTATCTGGCTCTCTTGAGTACTTCCCCATCTTTACAAAGCCTTAGATTTCGAACAATCCTCAAATCAAAATTTTATCCACTAAAATTCTTTATTTAAAAAATTAGAAAAGAATGAAAGGAGAATTTTCCCTGGTTATACCCCCAACAAGTGCATGCATTTGGAGTTTGAGCAGGCTAGTTTATTGCCGGACTTTGCTTTTTTTACCTGGGGGAAACCTGATACATTTACATATCATGCTAAAGACAAGATGAAGGAGGCAGTCCCTCCGTTCACAATAAATAAATACAATGCAAAAAAATAAATGAGAGGCTTGTTTCTTTTCTGTTTGATTATGCATTTTCAATAGCATTTACGTAATTCGTTAATTTATGCGCAAAACCAAAGTTAAAATATTACTTATAAGTTTAGCCTCTAAATTTTAATTTAATTATAAGTAGAGTTTTATCATGAATCGAAAATCATCTTGCTCAAGCTCATCTCACCCTGATCATAATTTAATTTAAAAAGACTTGGGTTATGGCTTGAATTGAAAGCAGCGCCACGTTCCCTTGTAGACTGCCAACACGTCAAGACGAACTGTTCACATCATCACACAATCAAGTTGCTTTCCTTGCTTGTGGCTATGGCTATGACTTTTAAAGCCGCATCTCACATGTTGGCATAATATTCTCTGAACAAGTTGCTAATGCCGAGGTCTGTTTAGTACCAATAGCCATGTTAAAAGATCCAAAACACTTTTTTTTAAAGATAAGGATGATAGTAGGTGATCCAATCCTTGGCTATTCATTTCAACGAATGGTGTTCACATGGGCATACCTGCTTTGTTGAATCCTTAACTTCATACTTAAACTACAGTGGTTGGGCTAGATGCAAAGTTTTGACACGCCGGCGACCACGTATGTCGTTGTTAGTACCTTTACCTTCTTGCCTTAAAGTTTACCATCTCTGTGGCTTCATATTAAGTTCGACATCGGTCGGTGTGTGTTGTGAAATCTCCCTTCTCTTTTGCTCGTTGAAAGGTAATTCTTGCAAGAAATTAAATTAATTCCTCGTGATTTAGAATTGAATTTTAGAATTTGCGGGTAGCAGATTCCCACGCAAATCAAGCTTTTAGCGTAGCTTACAGTTTCAATAAAGATATTTTTAATTTTTAAAATTAACAGGTGTCCTTTCTCTATGAGAATAGTTTTTTGAAAATTCTGGACTGATTAAATAGGGAAAATGTTTTGCTCGAAAAAATTTCTACTTTTATTGCTCATCGCCTTCCCCCTCATCACCGTCTTCAGCAGGACGGGTAAGTACGAGGCAATATGCTTCTAATCTTATCTTTGCATTACTTAATTATTTATCGACTAAATTGGGGAATGCTTATGCTAAAAGTTTAATGCAGCTTCGTCGCAGTAAAATTTAATTTAATTATTTTTTTGGATTCGTGAAAATACAGGATTTGTTGTAAGAGCTGAGGATGAAGTCGAGGTAGATGATGACACGGTTGATATTGAACCTGATGGTGGGGATGATGCAGGGGACACAGCGGTAACTGAAGATGAGGATGCCGTACCAACGTTATCAAAGTCTCCAGATGGCGAATCTACAATTTTATTTATTAAACCGAAGCCTGGCCTTATCGGAATTTCGGGAAGTCCAGGTATAATGTTCTTTAAACCTTTGTCAGGCCTTGTATAGATTTTTCGATAATGATGCATTACCGAATTCCTGATATTATGTTGAAGATATTAATTCTAAGGAACCTCTGAAACAGCTTAAAAAAAATCTTTGCCTTTAAAAGTTATATTGTAAGTGAAATAAAATTTAAAACTGTCTCCTTTGTGTATTACAGAACTTCATGCTGGTAAAATCGTAGAATTCCTTGTTGGGTTTACGAACAAAGGAAAAGATTCATTCCTTATCGAGACTCTCGATGCCTCCTTCAGATACCCCCTGGACTACTCCTTCCACATCCAAAATTTCACAGCTCTAGCCTACAACCGTGTTGTAAAACCTAAGGAACAAGCCACTCTAAGCTATTCCTTCTTCACGGACGAGTCATTCGCTGGACGTCCCTTTGGATTAGTCGTATCGCTCGGATACAGGGATATGGTAAATTAAAAATTACTTAAGACATAATTACAATTTTCTCTCATTATTGGTCGCTCGTAATCTATTTTTTTATTAAAGGAAGGAAAGCCATTCCTCGATGCAGTCTACAATGAGACCGTAAACATAGTTGAAATCGAGGAAGGCCTTGATGGTGAAACATTCTTCCTGTATATCTTCCTAGCAGCCCTGGTTGTCCTGCTGTTAGTCTTGGGTCAACACTTGCTCTCTTCCTATGGAGGACGTAAGGGCCCAAGGAAGCAAGTAATTGAACGAGGAACATCCCAATCTGACGACGTAGATTTTGAATGGATTCCCAAAGAGACCTTGGCCAACATTATGAGTAATTCCATGTTTCAAATTAATGTTCTCATTAATGTAGTAAGAATACTCAATACTCTAACCTAATCTCATATTATTTTATCCAGAAAAATCTCCAAAGAAGAGTCCTAAAAGCCCAAAGAGTCCAAGACAACGAAAGAACAAGGCGGGATCTCAGGATTAAATCAATACTTAAACCGTGCATAACGCGATATCTAATCAATATCTAACCTTCAACAAAAATTTTATCGCTAACAAAGGTGACAAAATCTGTATTTCAAATTCAGCCCGATTCGCCCCTACCCTTTACTTCCCAATAAGTCCTTCAAAGAATTCATTCGTTTGGTGTGGTGCATTAAGTTTCATTTAATTTTATTAGTCCAGCGTGCTCTTATCCAATTTATGCAATGTAGTTGCATACATTTACTCATCTTGCGCATTTATTTAGCTTGTTTTAACTCATCAGATATATAAATCAGGAAAAGAATAATATTTTTTTTTGTGTAAGTATGCAACACATTGTTTCGTGTAAGACTCCGAACAACTACTCCCTATTTACGGGATTACTTTACTGTTTGTGGCTATTATTATGAGTGCATGAGTGTGACTCTTGATGTAGATGTGGTATGAATGTACTTAGATGTTATTTTAACTTTAAGTAAATAAAGATACCAATTTTTCTAGGAAAAAATTCATTTACTATTTCCAGTTTTTCTTTAATAACATTTTTTTAACACTTGAACAACAAATTATTGAAACAGTATAAACCAAGTAAAGTTTGTAGAACAGAGGCTTGAAGTTTGAACTATTTTGTACGACGTAAACTTCAAATGCGCAACATTAAATTCATATATAACGTTACAAACAACAACAACAATACAACAAAAATATGAAACAATTAAGACGACATTATTCTACTGGGAACTACATTTGTAGAATTACAAATTGCAATTAAAATCACGAAGTAAGTACTTGACTTTTTCTAATGAGCTCGACTCGAATCTCTACTTAATCGACTTCCATCGGTTGAATATGAATATCCATTTCACCAACACCAGTGGATCCTGCGGAATGGTTGGGTTCAATGTTTTCCGTTTCTGGTTCAGACATTTGCTGCAGCATCATCCTCATTCTTCGTTGGAGGCACCTGTTATGCTGGAACTTTTGCTTGACCCTCTCCTTTCTAAATTCCATTTTGAACATGGCACAGTGCATAACCGGACAGTTAACTTTGGTACAATACTTGGCGTGCGCCTTGAGAGCTTGCGCAAGTGGTCTGCACTTCTCACATTTTTTTCCGACAGGCTTCTGACAAGACTAAAATATTAAACAAAATAACAAGATCAAGTTAAAATTAAAATACCTACTTAAAATCAAGTATTTTATTTTTTGTTTGTAAATGTTACTTTTGCATGGGCCTTCCACTCCTTAAACTGGATGCAGGCTTGATAAGCACACTTCTCATCCTGACACTTGAAGCAATGAATGATGCCATCCACCAAAACAGCCGTGTGCTGCATGAGCGTCTGTAAAGGCACTTTATTCTCCCTGGTTTGGATGTGCGTCATTTCATGAATGTGACGGTCCAGATTTTGGCAAGTGGCACACAGATCCAACGAGACGCACTCCTTACAGCGAAATCCTCGAGTAAAATGAAGATTACAGCTGGAGCACATAAACACGTTCTGGTCATCCGGGTGGCTGAGCTCGAATAGCATAAGCATCGTGGAGAACATGGCTCTTCTGTAAGAGGAAAACTCGTAGTGTCGTTCCATAGCCACTGATAGCAGTCCATCCCTCCCATCCATGAGGTCAGAGTACATGAGGAAATCTCCATCTTCGGTTTCCTTCAACTTTAGACTCTGCAAGGATTGGACAGTGTTTAGCACGACCACCAAGAATGAGTCTTGATGTCTTTTTATCACATTCATCATTTTTGTGGGGAGATCCTTTCCCTGGTGATGACTCATTCCCTTGTTTAAGCCTTTTTTTGGTTTCTTCTTTGATCTAGAATCCGTGCTTTGACCTTGGTTAACGGTATTGCTTACTTCTTTCTTCTTCTCCTCCTCCTTGTCGAAATCCTTTAGAGAGTCTTCCAGAATCATTGGCCAGAAATCTCCTTCGAAGTATGGCAAGTCATCCACTGGATTGAGGTTCCCTTCACTGACGTACTTGAACAGATTTTTAAACTCTGTGACTAGTCCTTCTTCCTGTCCTTTCCTTAGGATGTTTTTGTACCATTCTTGCAATCTTCCTGGCTGAGGAATTTTCTGCTCGGGAGGGTGGCAATGGAAAATATAGTCATCATCATTTCCCGGAGGACAAGCCCAAATGTGTACCGTGAGAAATCCACGCTCCTTCACGTAACTCAAGTAGCCAAGTAGTATCTCCCTGTAGACACTGGTTCGAAGCTCACGAGGTCTGAAATACTGGACCGAGTCTAAGTAACCAATGTAGACTCTACGGTGATTCGGAGGAGGACAGTCTGACCCGTATTCTTGGACGTGCATTCCAAAAAATGCGATTTCATGGCCGTCCAGTTGCAAGAACGCAAAAACAGCCTTGGCTCGATAAGGAAATCCAGTTCTGTCTGGGTGCCGAGCCTTCATTAACGGTTTTAGTTCAGCCAATCTATCACGGACGGAGACGCATCTTATGGTTACTTTGACATCCAGCGTTCCACACCGAGTTAAAAAGTTGTTCACTCTGTTTTCAATGTAATCGCTCAGAAAGGTTTTCCGCAAACTGTCCGCGGAGAGACTTGGATTAGTCGGGGATTCAACTGCTGAGATTGAGCTAAGCGCACCAGCAGAGTTCCGACATGTTTCACAATGGAATCTAAGAGGCAAAATAGAAATGAAATACAAAAAATAACAGGTCAATTAATATGCTGCCATTAAGTAAGTCTCAACTAGTAGTAATTATGAAGAACTCACCCATCTGGCCAAAGATCATCCAAGTACATAACACAGATCTGATGGATAATCCTGCCACAAGTTGTGCAAGGAACAAACGGTTCTGGTTCTAAATGATCATTCCTCATAAGGACGAATTCGTCCTTGCTAACATGTCCAGTGACTTGATGACGCTCATCATGAAGAGGCACTTGATCTCCGGGAATAGCACTGAAGCATTTCTTGCAATAAATGTACCTACAAAATAACAAAGAGAATGATAAATTGATCTGATGATTAATTTCTATTTTCTGAATAAGAAAATAGTTATAAGAAACTTGACTTACTGTTCTGCATATGAATAATACGTGGTATCTCTGGGTATGATGCAAACTCGCTTGCCTATGCAGAAAAGTGTCGGAGGAGTGTAGAAGAGCCTTTTTCCGCAGCAATATCCACTGTTTTGCATTACTTCATCCACTGATTCTTCGAATACCTTGCCCAACTAAAAAGGAAGGACTTCGCTCATTCATTCAGTCATTCATTGAATCAAAGAACGCGTAGCAGGTTGGCAATAAATATTTTACCTGTTCAGCCGCACGATATACTATTGACCCCTTTCTGTTAAATCGTTTCGCATTGTCTAGCATAAGCCACACATCATTAATGAATTGCCAGGGCTCATCATACTGTCCACTCTCTAGTTTCGTTTCAATCGTGGAAAGGTCCATGGGATGCTTGATAATCTCGTTGTAATTGACGAGTCCAAGAGCCTTTTCACGGGGACATTTTAGTTTAGGTGGGTTTCATTGCGAACTTTGAAAATGTATTTTACATGTTTAGTTTACCTCGGCATCGACCGGTTGAAGAAAAGGAGTAGACTGATCTTGACGCTTCAAAATGTTCAGGACGGGTATGAGTAAATTGCGAAGTTTACGTTCACTAAAAACTGTAAGTTATAAATGGTAAATTAATTTAATTTTAAATGAATAGCCTTGTTTAAATTCGATTCGACCATGTCAAATTAATTGTATGAGCATACCTTTGACACTCTTTCTTCGAGGAATTTTGTACTCGAATGATTTCACCTGAGGTCTGGGTTTCGGGGCGGGAGTCGCCGCTGCTTGCTCTTCAATTAGATCTATCACCATTTTCTCCTCCATGACGGTGTTATCCAAGGAGTCCTCCAGCGCCGCTGAAGTGTTCATCGTAACTTTCTCCGTTTCTAGAGTTGGATCATTAAACAGAAATGGAATTTTAAAAAGAAATCCTCTACGCCATTACATCAATAAACCGAGATACCGCCACTATCATTAAACATTTTCAATCTCGCTAAAACTTTAAAATTTATCTAACCGTGGTTTTATAATCGTCATTCGTCATGAAATCTTACGCAAACGTTTCCGAAGACTTCTGGTGAGAGGTCTTCCATCGCAAACGCTTAAATCTAAGGCCTTCAGAGTGCAGTTTAAATTAGGTCTAACATCAAAAACCTTAGCAGCAGCTTCCAAACTACCACTAGTACTCCCACCAGGACCAGATGAGTTTGATGCTGAAGTTTTCATTTTGTTAAATGAACACAAATTTCAACCCTCCAGAATATCAATTTATTTCTATAAAAAATCTTGATTGGCAAGTTTTCTTTTAATCAGAGAACGAAGCTAGCCAAAGATTAGCATAATGCTGCTGCCATATATAAAAATAAAAACGACAGTGACGAACTAACAAGTGACAACTGAGACATGAATTCATAAAAAAACGAAAACAAACTTACGAAAAGTTTGCCCGGAAGAAGTTGAATTTTGGCGGGTTTCATGGTTACACAACCTTGACATATATTCGGAGCGCGACTATCAAGATTTCGCAGTTGCCATGAGTATGTGCTCAGTGCTCATAAAACGAATTTGAGTTTGAGATAGTGTGGCTTGTAAATGTTTAGATCATTGAGCGTTTTTCTTCGGAACATATAAGTATAGAGTATAGACTGATAAAATGATGCCGATTACCTTCAATAAAATCGGATTGGATACCTAAAGCAGTCGTCAAGCTATTATAACCTTTAAATGATTAGAAATATTTTTACCTGTTTGATTGAACTATTCGGTGTCCTTTGTTTACTCAGTTCACCGTAAGCACTGTCACTATATGAAATCCTAAGTAAACTACTGGTCAGAATTATCACTTTTCTTAGTCTATTCCATATAAACTACGAACAGTCAAGTAATAGAACCATAGCCATACCGGCTTTAATTTTGATTTAAGTTATCAAAGAAAACAATTAAAATCCAAAAAATCAAGCAAGTTTTTGGCCTTGGTTCAAAAAAAAGCAATCAAAACATAAGTACAACTTTCGCGCCGTCCTTTTTGATCTCTCATATTACCCCTTAAAGAGCTCAATAGACAAAGAAAATGAATGCAATGCTAAACAGGCCAGTTATCGCTCCAGCATAATTTTGAGACAAAGGGTTCTAAAATGATGACGCTAT
>JAANSQ010000488.1:0-23199 GCA_036850885.1 Lepidocyrtinus dapeste
TTTGGCAAAAGCTTAAAATTGTTGTCTATTTTCGTACCATAACATACGTCCATCACTGTAAATGTGCGAAAGTAAGTGTCAAAATGATGTACTGTTATGATTATGAAAACATAATTTATATAATTCTCCCAAGCTAAATTGTTTTTAGTTCCGCAAATTGCAGTTTGTAACTTTGTAATGCTCTTCATCATTAATTTCATGAATCATTTTAAAATATTTATTATGCCAAAATTTAAATACATCATAAATACCCCATACCAGTCATACCACCAACAAATGATCAATTGTATTTTGAAGACCTTTCATTCATTAAAAAATGACAATACCTGATTTGAGTGACTTTATGTGGGCATTAAGATTGTGTAGATATTTCGCGCTTGTTTAATGATTGTACCAAGGTAAGCGTCCCTTGATTAATCATAAGGTCCAAAGACGTTACAGGAAAAGGCACAAATCTGGATGACAAAGTAAAGAATTGATCCTTGAGTTATGTAGTTCTCTATAGCATGATCACTGCAAATTATTATGATTATTGCTTAGGCACAGAGACATTGTTGATCGCTGCATCATAGTCTATTGTCAAGCTTTAAATTTTTTCTCTATTCATCGCTTTCGCTACCTACTGCTTCATTTAGCGTAATATCTTCGTATCTTCTCACTGATTTCGTGTGCAACGCCCACTTAGCATTACACGAAGGCCAGACTCTGTAAAAAGGATTGATTTTGACCTAAATCCGGATGTCTCTAAGCACGTCATTCAATACAGCTTACGTCTTTCATGTTTTTGCGCAGGGTAATCTTTGTAAGCAATTTTTTGTTTCCGAAGTTTGAGTATTGTTGACAAATTGATCTAAATCGCGAAAACTTATCTTTTGTTATCTTTTGCGTTACCTTAATAAACGTCAGAATGACAAAAGGCTACAAAAACGCATAAACAACCCGGATGTCATGTTATTCATGGGACTTGATGACGCAGAAAAAATGCCCAGTTACACGCATTCCACATACCGGATTCAGTTTTTTATTATATCATGTTTTATGTAAAGCTTTAATGCATAACTGCTTCTAGGTCAATGCATTCCTTAGTTAATTTCGAGTCATAAAGTTGACAAATATTTATTTTGTTTAAACTATGTTTATGTACATTTTGTCAAATTCTAATCCATACGTAAAATCTGGCACAATCGCACAATGCTATTTCATCAGTGACGCTTAGCTCAAAATGCGCACAAGTGATTCGCTTCTTGAAGCAGCGTCGTCTCCTCCATCTACTGAAAATGCTAACAATGCTCTACCTGTTGTAGTTAGTTTTAAGTTGTGGCAAAAGAGAGTAATTCATGATGTTCATTCAACAATTTATTGATACAATATAT
Organism: Lepidocyrtinus dapeste; assembly: GCA_036850885.1. NCBI lineage: Eukaryota > Metazoa > Arthropoda > Collembola > Entomobryomorpha > Entomobryidae > Lepidocyrtinus > Lepidocyrtinus dapeste. The sequence continues at coordinate 1,374 of JAANSQ010000488.1, forward strand.
TTATGTACATACTTATTTAAGAATTTAGTAATAACTAATTAGCATAATTTTAATGAGTATCACAATTTATTTCATCAAGTTCAGTCATCAATCTTAAAACCATCTCTTCCGCGTATGGTCTCCCAATCACTTGTATTCCAATAGGCATACCTATGGACTCGTCATGCTCTGAAGGAAGATTCATTCCACTTTCTTTCCAAACCTTAACAACTCCTGCTGGGAGATCAAGCAAGTTCCAAACGTAAGTGTACACACCTGGAGCTGGAATTCACAAATAATGATTGAATGATGATTTCGATTTAATTAAAACTCAGTGGAACGTCATTTGATCTCAGTAAAAAAATATCAGACTCACATAAGCCGTTTTTAATCATTTTCTCTGGAGTAGAAGCCATATGCCCAAACACTGGACAAATGATAACGTCCACATTGGTTGAGTTCATAGTATCCAAAACCTCATCTACAAACAGCTCCCGAAGTGAAGCAGTATTCCAAAGATCACAGTCCGAGTTTAAAGTTGAATGCATTTGATCTATAGCCTTATCCCTTGATGATCTTCTACCCGAAACGTGATCTATTCTCCCGAATATTCCACTCCAACATGTATTTCCAAACCGAGCTTTCTTCACACGCTTAGTTTCATCAACCCAGAGGACTCGTGGAGATACTTGTTTCTTATTATTGAGCTCATTTAGGGCAACTGTACTCATACTTTTTTCGTGGTCATGGAGATTATGCCTGTGAGCATGATACTTCACCAGGGCATCCCAAACCTCTTGACACTTCAGATCGTTCGGTGGCTCGCAATCAACGACTAAATGTCCACCGGACTCTAAATAGTATTTTGCTCTTTGCAAAGCTTTCTCTGTGTCTCCAAGAGGGGTAAAGGCAGGGAGGGAATGAAACCATCCAATTCGAAGCTTTTGCTTGGACGTACAGACCTAAGAGGTCGGAATTTTAAGTTAGTATTCCTAACTCTATAATATTTATAGAAAATTAATAACATTCTCAATACTGACGTGCGAATTCCAAGGCAAAGGCACAATTTTCGGATCAAATCTGTGCTGTTGGTTTCTATCCATGATCATACCATACAAAGCAGTTAATTCGTTTACGCGTTTTGTCATCAAACAAGGAACGCTAGTTGCTGCAAGATAATTAAATGTTAATTACATTCTTGACAATTATTTAATAAATCAAAAATTAAAAGGTTGCTTACTGCCAACACAATGCTGTACACAGCCTTTCCTACTGATTCGAAGTCTTGAGGGCTTCAAAGTTGAAATGCCGCACATATGAGCAGGCACTCTAGCTCCTCCAGCTATAATAAATATTAAATTCAATTAATTATTTTGAGATCTACCATATTTTCCTAAATTTAATTCAATGTACCAACCTCGGTCGGTTGCAACTCCAAGAGGAACTCCTCCTGCTTGCACTAAACACGCTGTTCCACAAGATGCACCGCCAGCGGACAACTTTGGATTAATTGGATTATGAATTTCGCCATAGAAAGGATTCCTCCCTCCAAAGGACATACAAATTATTGAAGTGCTTGTTCTACAAATTGGAATCGCTCCTTGGGACTCTAGCACCTTTACTATAACGGCACTTTCTGACGAGAGTTTAGATGAAGGAATATTCATAGAGCAGCTAAACGGAGGAACAGTTTTTTCAATGTCGATGTCATCATTTACGCAAAAGGGCATACCGTGAAGAGGCCCTTGGACGAGGACTCTCTTATCCAATTTTTCTGCCTTTTCCTAATAACATAAAATATTCTTTGTACTTTTGTCAATAAAAGATATATAAGGTACTTAACAATATAATTTACCAGAGAATCTAGCAGAAACTCGGAGACACAGTTGAGTTCCCCCGTTAACTCCAAGCATTTCCTTATGTGAGCCTCCACTACTTTCCTCGCGCTTAATTTCCGTTGTTGCAACTTATACCTTAGGTTTTCGAATGTTAAGGAAAGAATGTCTTCATCTTCTTCCGTCTGCGCTCTTCCATACAATTGCGACCGAATGCAATTAAAATTTGCATTCCTTTCAGCTTGCTTCAGCTCTCGGAGCCTTTTAGCATCACGTTGCTTCTGTATAGGTAGCGATGTCATATTAGCTGTTAGTTCATTGACTGAATCTCTCATAAATTTATAAACTTACCTTATAATTTTTCATCGTTTTGAAAGTAATTAAAGCTGAGGGAATTCCCGTAATTAATCCAACTAAAAATAGAGTTCTAACTGTCCCACCAATATTTCCCGGAAAGATAGTCTGGAAAATTTTTGAAAACGTGCTTGTGTCTATAACTGTACTTGATGGTGACGAAAGAAAACTCATAATTACACTGAGGGAAATCCTCCCCGAGTAGCACAATATTAACTTGAGAGAATCATACAGATACAGTGATATAAAATATCTGTAATCACGGCCGCATTACGTAATTACCTAACAAGCACGTAGTGTTTTATCTAAGACGTTAATTTTGTCTCAAATTATATATCGCGTCATGTATACCGACGAGTGATTCAAGTGCCTTTAAACCTCTGGCACAATCCCAATGAAACGTGTTAATCATATGCATTCCTCTTTCCATCAAGTTCTTTTCGATTCCAAACTCCAACATCCCGGATTCAAGTACGTTCCAGACAAAACAGCATGCGTGCGAGGAACGAGATTAATAATTTTTATACAAATGTCATCACGGAACCATGTAGTGTAGTCGTGCGTACCGACAATGACAAATGTTAAAAGGAGGAGGTGTGAGATTTATTACAAGCCTAATATTAAACGGATGTGTCTCACTCAACCTTTTTTTATTCAAGTTAGGACAAAAGTGTAAAAAGTAAACAAAAAGGTGATTATGATTAGTAAATGCATAGGCACAGTGATTAAGTAATGATTCACTTGTATGAAGGTGCCATACCCCATTCAGTTATTTTCCTTTGTCAAGTCAAAAGGAATGTTATCAGTGGAATAAATTGAATGCTCGTCAATCTACTATTGACGTTTCTTATCTTATCGTATAGATTTGATGGTGTTATTGACAGAAGAAAAAAAATATTATACATAACAATACCCAGTTTGGCATGTCAATTATAATTATGGTAAGTTTTTAATAAAAAAAAAAGTGATTCAAAGCGCATAAAAGCAGTTAGGTTACCTTCAAAACTGGAAATTGGAAACACTGGAGGTTAGGGATTTCTATTATTTTGTTAATATGTTTGAAGGAAGTAAGGAAGGTGTAGGGTTATCGGGTAAATAGTAAATAGCAATGAGGTTTCTTTTATGCTTGCACGTAAATTAAAGGTAGCTAAATTAAAGTTTAAGGTACAAACAAGTTGGCACAAAGAACAAATCAGATCATCATTATTCATTCATTCACCCAAATTTCCTTTGAAAACATAAAAATCGACATATGTATTCAATGAAAATGCTCATCCTCACTTTCTAAAACCTTAGTTGCGGATTCCTCACATGCTTCGTACTCAAGTGCTTCCATTATGTAAACTGTAAACCACTTAACTAATCATGAATATTCTCTATATTTTTTAACGCGATTCACTGAGAAATTTTAATAAATAAATATTTAAACATTTTTCTTGTCTTTAACTTTTAAACAGAATTATTGGATGCATTATATAATCAAAACTTTCATAATAAACTGAATTTGCATTATCTAAAAATGCATTTAGGTATGCAATCTCATTTTGCTAATCTTTTTAATCAAATTGCACTTGAGTTAATAATGTCAAATTGGGGAAATCCAGAGAATAGCTAATGCAGCATTTCCTCTGAAATTCTGAGTGACAATAACAGGTTACCTACTTTAGCTGGATTAACGTCAATTATCATAAATTATAAGCGCTCTTTGTACTAATGTCATTTGATGGAAAAGTTAATATCAAGCCGTAGTTTCATTCGTTATATTCATTCACATGAAGATACCCAGTTAGAATCAGAATATTTTGTAACAATTTGTGTAATAATTACAATCGCAAATTCATTGTCTCCTCTCTGATCTGGGGTATAATGGCCTATATTAAATAAATAATAATGGAAAGTTGTATTTTCTTCTCTACACTGCTTAACCATCAGACGCAGATGAATCGATAACAAATCTGTACATTTGTATGCGTATCATAATCATGCGTGTCTTTTTTGTTGTTGTTAGCTAACATCTAATTGCTTTCAATGTCGAAGTACAAGTTCAGTCTGTGGTAAACTCTCTATAGCACTTTGTGAGAACGCAAATCCTAAAATCTTCTTCGCTACCAACTACCAACAGTTTGAAGTTTGGCTTTTTCAGGCAACCTCTACTCCTCAATTATAATATAAGAAACCAACTACAATCACGCAGCAATCGAAGGAGATTAACAAATGCATCCTCGGAAAATAAATAAAAAAGCCGGTGGTGTGGTATCATAGGGTGGCATTGCTCATGAAAAGAATATTTTACTAATGACGCAATCTTTACACCGCTAACTATCTACTCCATACAATTACGGTTGGACGTTCCCTGCACCATATTTGTTACTACTTACAGTTACTACAGCTACAGTAGTAGTTCAGTTGTGGCAATTCCCAGCGATTCCTATTGCCTTGGACGGTTAGATTTAAGCAGACTATAGCTATAGCTATTGTCATTACATCAGTCATCGTAATTGAAATAATTGAGCTTTATTTACTCGACTCCCATCGAGCAATTTCAGTAAACAAGTGTATGCAATGAGAAAGCCTTCTTTTTCACTTACGGTAATTGATAAAATGGTTAAATCTTTCTATTGTTATTGGTCAGTAGAGTTACTAGTGCCCCAATGAATGTTGACATTCAAGACGTAGCTAGAACATACGTCTAAAGTTGAGAAAAAAAACTAATCTCAACTACAGTTTGCTATAAGTTATATGTTACATGTATACCATTTTTCGTCAATTGGATGAGAATCTATTATGTGATTTGATAAAATAAAGCTTGAAGACGCAAAAAAATACAGAACAAAAGTACAATTGGGTAGACCAAATTAATAGACTGCTCAGTGCTCACTACATTTTTTGCAGACTATATTGCGATTTGCAAGTTGTGTTGTTGTGAGTAAGCTAACCAATAGCCACAAAGGTTTTTATTTCAATTGAGCAATGCTATCTATTTAGGCTATAAGATTCCGTCCAGGAACCCCAGATTTGAAAAAAAACTAGGGAAATAAAAATATCTTACTTTGTAATCTAGGCCATTTCATATTTAACATAACCTTTTTCAAACTGGTCTATTGGCCTTATTCAATGATTTCAATGGTTTTGTAATGTCAACCACAGCAATTAAGATTTTATGTCATATCGTTTGGAATTTCATTGCAATTTTTATTTCTTTTTGGGATCTTTTTTGTATGGCAATGGTTTGTCTGACCACACCACCACAAAAGCCAGGATTTTCACTTTGTCTGGTAATGCAACGTACAGGATATCATTGCGTGATGACGATGAGATGACTAATCTTAGAATATCGTATTTATACTTAAAGCTTATTGTATTTACCAATTTTCCTGTGGTCAATTTAATATTGAAATATTATGAATGATCAAAATCCATTTAGAAAATGTCCAGGAATAAAAAAATGCACCGTCGTACGTAAAGTTAACTGGTTATAAAATATTCACAGAAGAGAAAAGACAACATATAAGTATCAAATGGACAAGTATTTCTACATGCGCTTGCTTGGGACGGGACAACCCACTTACTCATAGTATAAAATTATTAATTATACTTGTGCATAATTGTACCCTGACTGGTAGTAAACGCAAAAGGTATGTGAATTCCACTTTGACTTTGAGATTTCTCAATTCCTCTCAACCCACGCAAAAATATTGAGCAACTATATTATGGCATGATACGATTTTATATACCTTTAGTTAAAAATTTAGTCATTTCTAAAATTTGCATTCTAACTTCCTCCCAAAATGATCATTAAATTTTGGCAGCGTTTTGGCTAGGTAAAAATCAAATGCTAGATTCAAAATGGTGCAAAAAAAACTTTTATTACCATTTTGAATAAGGTTTGACCTATGATGGTCATCATTATCATGATCAGCTCGGACATTAAAAACTCTAGCTACCCAAAAGTATGACAGCATAGCAATTAAATGCTGTCACGGAATCCCTCTTCAACTCCAGGTGGCAGGTACATTTCCCATATTGTATCCAGAAAAATGATTTCCCTGAGATTTGAGTTGACTCATACCAAAAAAGACCTTTTAAACAAAACTGAGCATTTTCGTCCTACTCTTTAAACTTCAAAATATTCCATGCATGACCTCAGATATTAGCCCAATCTTTCCATCAAAAAACGAGAATTTTTATAGTGAATTACAAAAATTGTAATTAGGCTGTTGAAAAAGACAAGTACATCCACAATGACTATTTTTTATGGATAATGGCATAAACTTTTTACAAAGAATTTTCATCCTAACCTTGAGCAGTTGGAGATGGGATGTTAGAATCCCAAATATAAATGCTGCTTCATTCTTACATGCTTTGGAGTAAAAAAGGGTTGAAAAAAGCCTTCACAATGAAGCGAGGTTACATTATTGCTACACAAGCTACAATCTACAAAACCTATTACATTTTCTTACCTTGTTTTCTGCATCAACATATGGCATTCTACATTTCATCCTTTAGCTTGATAAATAAATTTTAGACACAGCATGTGCAAAAATTCACATGTATGTAAATGGCAAAGATGCTAATGTAAGCAACCCCAAAGCCTAAAGCCTTTACTCCCATACATTTTGCATTACATCACCCCTAAAATGAATGAAACATAATAATTGTAATCTGCATACTATCACACACTATAGAAAATAATAGGAATCATAGACAATCTACGATGATTATTACATTGAATAACGCTTACCACGTAAACCTTTTGCCCTCCTATAGGCTTGTAATATAACAATCAAGTCTTTCATATGTAGCTTCATTGTTGGTCAATCGTTTGCAAACCCTGAACAGAGCGTGAGGTGTTATTGGGTGATAGAGAGCAAAACACTTCGTCGTGGACTGTCAAGTCAAAGGTGCAATTTTACTGTAAATTTATTCATACGAATACGAGATGTGCTCATTTTGTATGATAAAAGGTGAAAATTGAGGTTCCTAGACTTAAGGATTAGTAAAAGAAGATTAAATTTTAATCAAGTCTAAATTTGGATAGCAAACACCAAATGGATTTTCCTTTATCGTCACTAAAGGGTTTTTCTTGTTTGGTGTGTCGCAAGATTACAAGTACAACTACATATCGTTAAGTGTAGATCTAGTTTTATAGTTTTACGTAGCAAGTTTTACTGAAGGGAATTCCAGTGGTTTTTCCCAGTATCGTATTCGTCTCGAGTTAAATGTTGAATTAATTACACGAACAAACTGCCTGCTCTAAATCTACAAAGGAAACGAAAGTGATACAGTTCGGAAGTATTGAAACCACATGCTCCATTATTGTTATTTTTATCAAGAATTTTATTTCATGAATGTGTCATGAAGTGACGTGATACACACTTTAGATGGATAAAACAATGAAAACTTAAAGTCAAGCTATAAGGAAACTGTGAGCTGTGAAGGACGCTGCAATATAAGAACATAAAATATGTCTTTAGGTAAATCCCTTATTTTGCAAGTTCCCAATTTCATCATGATTTACTGTTGACTATTGCATGAAATGAGTCGTTTATCTGATTAAAGTACCTTCCAGGGAATCTTTACAAACAATTCTTTTGTCAGTTTGCTTAAGACATGATTACAATCGTTAATTTTGTTAGTTTTTTGTACAGAAACTGTATTTTTCTTCCTTAATAAAAACTGGTGACAGGCGCTGCATTTTGAAGGCCAATAAAAAATAAAATGATTTTTGTGCTAGTACCAGCAATGCACGCTTTACACTAGATGCTATCGGGCTATCATGAACGAGCAATTTGAACAAACCTTACAATACCGACTGAATCCTTTCTTTCAGTTTTAAAAAAATCTTTGAAGGTTTGATTGTTTGATTTTACTTTCTTGAAGTTTCTGAATTTCGCTAGCAATTTTCCACAATCACACCTAATCATTTTGAGCTCCCTATAAACTAATTTCTTAGCTGTAATGGGAGGAATCAGTACGAGGAAATTTCTTTAGGTAGTTCATTTCTGGCGTGTAGGATGAGTCAACGTCATTTTTATCGAATATTCTTACTAAGGTAAAAGAAATCATAAAATTTTGGGCTATGTAACCATAAATTGAGCAAATATGGGAAGAGATGTAAATTGTAACGTATAAAAATGACGTAAAAGTGCATTCATATTTTTTCTTAAGTAGTAAACCGCCAGGCATATTTGCACTTTCGTTGTTTTTCATTGATCATGTTTGCTCACATCCGGTTGGATTTTCTGTACCTGAAGCGGACAAGGCAAAAATTTTCCTCGTAAAATTTTATTTAGCCATAGTAAAGAGAAAAACATCTTTGCAAAGAAATCCTCGGGGTCCTTCAAAAATAACTTTAGTACACATTACACATCATAAATGATTTCAGTGAATATTAACATAAAAATAGTATCATAGACCTTCCTTGAGTTTGTTAAAATGCGATAGATTTCGAAATGACATGCGTGCATATTTTGCATACAAAAGATTACCTTCATACAAAACGCTAATAAGGTCAAAAGGACACATAATTTTAAAACTTTCGAAGTACAACAATCATTGTTATTCACACACCATTAGGGGATAAATTGGAAGCTTTAGAAAATCAAATTTCATTCCATTTATCCAAAAGTCACGAACTAATGACATCTCCTTTCTTTGTCATTCTGCATATTATTCCTTTCCACTAAAAAAACTATCTACTATTTGATTGTGAGGTGTTCGATGCAATAATAATAATTTTAAAGTTATTAACTCTCATGTTACACTTACCTATAGGTATCGAATGGTTTTTGGTTTTGTTTGTGGATATAAAATTTTGTGACCTCTCATGTGCTTCTATAATCATCAAAATCTGCTAATATTATTTTGCGGATGTTTATGCTTTCTACACCATTGCCTTCCCATAATTCGCATGAATTAAATCTTTATTACTGAAATTGTATCTACTATGACTCTAAATCGAATATTGACTGTTGCTGTAGGCTTTAGGATGGTATAAAAACCAAAAGATTTTATTTATTGTAAAGTTTGCCTATAAACTAAGAGTCATTTTAATGTCTACAGTTTTACCTGCCTTAATATGATCCCATAGACAGACTCTTGCAATAGGAAGGGCTCAAGTTAACCTGGCAATTATTCATCTTATGACCTAAAATGAATGCAACGATATGAGACCTGCAATCTAAATATCTAAATTCTAAGCAAACGGATGTTGAGCATTGCTAAAGTGGGTACTTTAAAGACTACAACATAAAAAAGAAGATTTAATGCTTTTAGTCACGACAAACTTATCTTAACTCAGATTTAGTTAAAAAGCTAGAACATATTTTGTCTCTCCTTATCTAATTTATGTTCATTTTCATTCATACACTGATACACTCACGCAATTCATGTGGGAGTCTATAATATACTGCATTTTGCAAAACGACCAATTTGCACCTTTATCTTCGTTTTCATTTTCTTTGGTTAAGGTTGAACAGAGAGAGCCTTATTGATACTTATGATACATGATGATAACCATTTTTTACTGGCAATTCTTTTCCTTTGTGATTCTTGCCGTTATATTGCACACTACATATCAAATTTACGCTCGCAGCCAAAATAACTAGCCAAAAGACTCTGTGAAGATCAAAACAACTAGATTTTTTTACAGCCTTAGTAAGCACTTTTTAAATGCGAATTTTATTGCCATTTGTATGCGTAGTATGTAGCGCAAACTGAACATTTCGTCTGCATCCCACCACAGGCCAAAACAGATCTTAAAATTTTGGCTTTCTTTATGAATGCAAGTGTTTGATGAATTAGAAAGAATACAATAGTTTGGTAGCATTAGGTGTGGTGTGGGTGCTAGTGCCATGTATGGCTTGGTCACCTTTGGTCGCTGAGAATATAATTTAAAAGGAATTGGGAGGAGGTAAGATAGATTGTTTTACAAAGATCGTCTCAATCTCAAAGAATTTAAGTGTAGTTCTCTACTTGTAGTGCGTCTCAAACAGCCCCTGCTTATGCAGCATAATATAGATTGACATGTATCACGCATGTCTGCATGATTAGCGACCACAATAAAATTGTTTTTCGTTATTGATTGCAAGACACATCAATTCTACGATCTCGACAGTGTAGAACTGTGTCAATGCTTTAGCACAATTTAAGGTTTAATAAATTCATAACCAAACCAAAGATGTTTGCAATCACGGAGTGCTTTGCTCATCATTTACATTTTTACTCATTGGGAATATGTTTTAGATCTGATGTAGAAAAATAGTAACAATTGCAAAGCAGTATTGCAATTGCATTACCAATTTTTCTTCCTGTTGATATACTCTGTTTACTTAGGCACGCACGTTTAGTTTGTTGCATTTCATTGCGATGGGATGTGTGGATAATCTCATTTGCCACCAATATTAACAATATTAACTTTAATAACGCATTTATTCCTACGCAAGCTATTCTAGTGTGGTTCCTGGGAAATACCTAGGATGACTGACAGGATATAATATTTACGAATATCGGCACGTACTTATTTCTGTGTACTTGATTGACTCAAGAAGAGTTACTTCATTTGATTCTCATGTAGTTTCCATTGCATTGTTGCCTACCCTTGCGTTGGCATTTGTTGGAGGAGAGTGTTAAACGGAGAGGCAATAACGAACGTGTTAAGTTACTACGATATGTACATGATCTAGGCATAGTTTTTTGTGGTGAACCTCCAAATTATAAAGAATTCGCATTTTTATTGTGGTAATTATCTTATTTCATGAAAAGGACTGTGCTTGCCTAGAACTCTTTTTCCATTTCTTTAAGGAATGTGTGGAATGTGGAATTTACATTATTCATTTCATTCCAGCATTAATTGTTCTGTTTGTTTTAGGTGATCTCCAGCAATGTCAGAGATCATGGGACATTTACAAGACAATAACCTCATGAAGGAAGAACATCTCTTTAGTTCCTCGTCAGAATTGACGAAGAGTGTAATTTAAGTTCTCGGAATATTGTTAGGAATGTGTTGTGGTTAATTATTACCTCTGCTGCCATCCTCCTTACCGAGTAAAGATTAAGCTGTGAATATTATGTGAATTCTTCAAAAACATGTTTTAGTACTAAAATGAGTGCTCTGGAAATCTGATCGTTAAGTGTTGAAAGTTTGTGAAAAATAAAAAAATTAGCCAAAATGGTGGCCACTGGAACGTTTACACCGATGGACTATGTAGTCCTCCTCGCTACTTTGGTGGGTTCCATACTGATTGGAATATATTATGGAGTGTTTAATAAGCAAAAGACGAATTCGGACTTGCTTGTGGGGTAAGATGATCTATTATGGAATTTTGGAAGGTAATTTTATCTGAAATTTTCTACTTGATTGTGAATTAGTGGGAGGGAAATGCCAATTATACCTACTTCCCTGAGTTTACTTGCCACGTACATGTCACCCATATTAGTGTTAGGCTACGCTGGAGAGATTTATTCTTATGGAACGCTGATGGTGGAAACCATATTTGGTACCATCATATTCGTACCTATCGCTGCCCTTATCTTTTTACCAGTCATGTATCCTCTTAAGTTAACCAGTGCGTATCAGGTACGATAAAAAACTTTATAAATTGAAAGATTATACACACTTAAAAAGTTGTATACGTTGACTTTTGTTATCCTTTTACAGTATCTTGAATATCGTTACGAGTCAAAAGTAGTAAGAATACTTGCTGCTGCTACGTTCATCACTCAGATCGTTAGTTATATGGGGGTTGTTCTATTCGCCCCATCATTAGCCTTGAATGCAGTGGTAAAATAATACATTATAATTGTAAGCAAACTATGACCTTTCAGTGGCACCTTATTTAGCCGGGCATATTTATAAAATAGGTCGACTTCCCTATCTGGATCTCCGTTGTGGTGATGGGACTATCTTGTGCTGTGTACACAGCTATTGTAAGCTTCAGATTCCAAGAACTATAATAAAAGTGTAGAACCTTTAAACTGATAAGCTAATTTAATTAAAGGGAGGACTTAAGGCTGTAGTGTGGACGGATGTCTTCCAAATGTTAATAATGCTGGCTGGTATGTTCGCGATCGTTATTGGAGGAGCTCTACGCGTAGGTGGATACTCGGAAGTCTTTAAAATTGCGAATGACCACCAAAGGATACAATTCTTTGAGTAATTTGAATTTCATAAAAGTAATCCTTTTTTCCAGTTTGAATTCATAATCTGAAAAACTTGTTTAATGTAATTTACAGTTTTAACTTCGACTTCTTCCAACGTCTGAATTCAATTAACATCATGCTTGGAAATGGAATTATGGTCTTGAGTGTTTGTGGGTGTCAGCAAACCGCTGTGCAGAGATACTGTAGCATTAGTACAATGAAGAAAGCCATTTTGTACGTTTGAAACCTGATAAATATTTAAAACATGGAATACAATATGTAACTTTGTAAGACTAATAATGTTTTCAGGACAATATTGATTACCCTGCCACTTGTAATATTTACCGTTGGATTGGCCGCCTTAGCAGGAATTGTGATATTTGCTAATTACGCCGACTGTGATCCGATTACGCTAGGCTTCATCAAAAGAAACGACCAAATTGCACCTTATTTTGTCTTGGAGTACTTGTCATCTACTGGAGGTCTTCTTGGGTTATTTATAGCCTGTTTGTTTTCGGCTTCGTTGAGGTACACCCATTTTGATTTTAACTAAAGCAAAACGCTGGTCTATTGAATATAAATTATTAATTTATTTCGTATTAAATTACAGCACGGTCTCTTCCGGCCTGAATTCACTAACTGCCGTGACATGGGAAGACTTTTTGGGAAAAACAACTTACTTCCGTAGTTTGTCTGAAAAAGGGCAAGGAAGAGTATCTAAACTCGTCGGTACGGTTAAATTAAATTAGCTTTGAAACAAAATGATGAGTAGAAAATTATAATCACTACATTAATTATTCATTCAGGGCTGTGCTACGGACTTTTGTGCATAGCAATGGCCTTCCTTGCTGCAAATTTTGACGGCGTCTTGGGTGCGTCAATCGTTCTCAATGGCTCAGTTGCTGGTCCATTATTAGGCGTGTTTCTTATGGGTCTACTGATCCCGTTCGCCAACAAATGGGTAATTTAAAACTTTTATGGGAATCTATCTTGAGATAATATTCACCAATTTTTATTAATTTATCAACTGATAAATTATCTGTAGGGAGCGATTGTAGGAATGTTGGTTGGACACACAATCACAATTTGGATCTGCGTGGGAGCTGGATTGCTTGGTCTTAAGTCACCCACACTCCCGTTTTCTACTGATGGGTGTACTGATGATATTTGGGATCAAGTGAAAAATAGGACGGAATTTTTCACTCCCAAAAATGTTTCCATCAATGCTGTCCAACCAGTTTTGTACGTTCCTAATGTATTATTTAATTTACTTGCCAAGCATTATTCATACTAATTGGTTTCCTCGTCCTCATTCCAGAGATTGGCCCCAGAAGATACATACAGTATCCTTTTTACTATATCCAGTAATTGGATGTGCGATTTGTATGACAGTTGGAACTATAGTCAGTTTTTTTACAGGTGTGAAGGAAAGTTTTACAGGCACAAGATTAATTTGATGGGGGCCTAAAAATAAGTATGTATTTTTGATTTTTCAGGAATTCTTTGTCCTGGAACCAATTTCCTCATTGCCCCATACCAAGACAAATATGTACATCCTCTCCTAGCAAAACTTATAAGATATTTTAGAAAATCCGGAAAGGAGTACAATACCGGAAGTGGAAAGAGTCTAGAGCTTAGTACGTCTTATTCCTATTCGAGTAACGGGTATTCTCCATCTACAGTATCGACGATTGGAGTGCCAGCCTCTCAAGTAAATGGCGGTCTAAATGGCACCTACACTAAACGGAGTTCGAGCTTAGGGAGAAACTTGGAAGTTGGTCCTGATATAAATGGAACTTTCACTAAAGACGGATTCATTAATAACGGCTTTAAAGAAGCATAGCTAAATCACAAGTAGTTCATGTTGAAGTTACAAAAAACGTTCAATTCGTGTTATCTGATTATGATAATCAGACTATCTGTGATTGAAGGACTCTACTTCATTATGAATTTATAAAGTTGCGCAATGCTTTTAAGTGAAAGTGTGACAGACTTAACGCGTTACAACTATCCATAGGTATTTGGATATTTTAAACCGGTGTAATCACGTGACAAATGAATTTTCAGTCTTGATAATTTGCTAAGTTATTGCATCACGCGGTTATCGCCAAGATTTTGATCTCAATACTTTGTTTACTTAAATATGATTATAACATAATGCAGATTATGCTCATGAGGAAGTACGACAAATAAATAATTTTACAAAGACTTATTGGAACTGCTTTATTTTGCTTGGACGCGTTTCCACTATCAACTTGAACAAAATTCTGTAATTGATTGAGAAATTGATTTTCTCTAACTGTTGTGATGAGCTAGTTTATAAGTAATCAGGTTCAATTTTAACATATTGCTATAAAAATACCCATACGAAATGCCATTCTAGTAAAAAAAATATGTCATTCCAACCCCTAACTTCCAAGGCCTTGAACCTAGTTCGTCCCTTACTCCATAGCAAACTACCAGATTCGGTGATGGTGCTGAATATTTTAGACATGAAACTAAAGGGCAAGTATCCTAAAGGTCATCATGTAGATTTTTATAGCTTTGAAGGTGTTCCTAAAAATCCGGATGATCTATTTCTGGACATTACATTAAGGCCAAAACATCAACCGGAGCCCTGTTCCGTGATTTATCCTCCCCAGAAGCCTTCTACCAAAATGCTTGATGCTTTTGTGGATCATCATGACTGGACAGTACCATACGTATATGAATCCGTTACGGAGCCAGTGGCAGCTCAAATGGTGAAAGTAATCGTAGAAAAAGGTGGAGGTCTAATCCTATATCCAACCGATATCATGTACATGCCTGTCGAGGAAGCGCTTAAACTCGACGTGGATGCAAAGTACCCCGTGTTAAAGACAGAATTTGAGTTGGACAAACTAAGCCCAGAACATGCGGTGAAAATAAATTATTACTGGAAATATGGATTTAAAGATGGAGAGAAAATGCTCAGTGAAAGTATAGCAACAATGGGAGGTATGGGATTGTTTAAGAAAGCTTCTTCTAATCGCGCTGGGCTTCGTAGCCCAGAAAATATGGTCGGATGGATTACTCTACAACATCTTGGAACTCTGGGAGCACTATACACACTAGATGAGTATAGAGGCAAGCGGTTAGCTAGAATTGTAATGGAAGCTTCCTCCAAGTGGGTCGCAGAGGAAGGATTGATTCCCACAGTTCAAGTTGAGGATTACAACGTAGCCTCCAAGAAAGTAATGCAAGCAATAGGGTATAAATTTATTAGAAATATTTTTTGGATTGAGTATAGCCCTCCAGTAATAGCGGCAGGCTAACTATATGGGGGTATCCAAATTTATCAGGTTGCAATTAGACTCAATAAAAACTACTTGGCTCTAACTATAAACATTTCAAGAAGTTATATTTTTAGTGCTCAACGAGTGTACATATCAAAGCAAAAAATCTAACATTTAATTTCCACAGTAAATGAATGAACTTTGATAGCTGTTAATATCAAACGTGACTTACATATTTTGGGTCAAACCTTTTTTTGATCTAACAAATCGCTTGTTTTTTTATGCTAAAATATCACTTGTAAGAGTTGTTCTTCTTCCGAGTATTATGAAAAATGATCTAACTTGGAATATATATTAAATTCCTCATGAGTCACGAAAAATGCGAGTATAAGTAAATGTTTTTAAGGTAGCAGTAAGAGATAAGTATATTTTCAACATCACAAGTACTTATTAAGCAGAATATTTGCAAAAGTTCATAAAAATCACGCACTCAGTCAAAAATTATGCTGAGAAGTGCTAAAGCATAGAGAAACGATTTCCGACAAGCAAACTGCTCGCTGATTCTCTGCATGGTTCCAAAGGAGTTAAAAAAGATACCGATATCAACACATCTTAATGATATTTCTATGTATATTCAAATTGCATGTCAAGTCAAATGCCAATTTATTTTGATCCAGCATTATCATTCATCCATTATTTTCAATCGGGGATGTTCAGGCTGGATGATAATAAGCAATAAGTTAACTATGCCATTTGAGGTTGGCAGATTGGAAGCAATGCTTAATTTTCATGGAATTGCTAAGCTATGAGAGATGCTTAACCAAAACGAACAATGAAAATTGCTTTTTAGCAACTTAAGAGCATAATATTCTGTCTGAACATCCCTAATATCATGTCACTAAAATATCCGTTATCTTTTGCTCGAGTTCGCAGAAACGTGTTTCTCGAGTTTCTTCGTAGCTCCAGATCCAGATATCTCAACATTGTCAACCCAGTATTCGGACGCGGACGGCACTACCGCGAGGGAGAATCTATAGTCAAACTCAAGGAAAGAAATAAAACAAAAGTCACGAGACATAGGGAACAGTTGTACCGTAAAACCAGGATCGGGTTGTTCACTTCAGTGCGAGTTTTCATGTGGGAGAAAACCATGTGGGTTCTCCCTAAATAATATGCGTGGAAAACGACATGCCGACAAAAAGAACTTATGTTTGTAATTAAAATTCTATTAAAATTTAAGTTCCAGTGAAAGTTTATTTATCTGCCCTATATTTTAAGTTTCTAAAACTCCATAACACAACCTATCAGCATGGAAAAGTGGCAGTGGGTATCTTTGGTTCTTTGTCTCTTTGGAATTTTTAAGGAATTCCGTCCGTCCGGTAAAACAAATATTTAAATTGAATGCACTTTGATGAATTTCGCTTACTCTAGAGTTCATTTAGAATTTTCCGTTTATAGAACCGTTCATCACTGAGTTTCTAATCGATTACCACAAATTTTCAAAAGATGATGTGAGACACGTTTATGCATTTATTTTGGTCATAAATCACGCTGTTCTGGATTGGTTAGGTCCAGACTGATTGATTTAATTTACATTATCTCTTTCACTTGTTATTATTTTTATCAGCTACTCATTTTTGGTGATATGCTCTACTACTTAGGTTGTGCAGAAGATTTATCCTATTGGAACGTATGCATACTTGGGTACGCTTCCCATCGTATTTCTCTTCACGGATCTATGCAGATACAAACCCATAATTATTTTAGAAGGGATGGCTTTTGTGGCTTGTTATATTTTACTGATATGGGGCGAAGGTCTAAATACTTTAAAGGTACTGGACATATTTGTTAATGAAGTAATTGTAGAATTAGTAGATGAAAGTTTGAATGAATGAATGCTTTTAGATGTTTTTGCTCATGGCTCGTGTTGACATTTTTGATTGCAATCATTTGAAAATTTTACTTATTTACAATTTGCTGTATCCTTACTGACTGAGAGCATAACGTCACTGAGGATCTCTTTCTTTTAAATTCAGTTATCCCAATTCTGTTGAAACAGTTTATAGAGTTGCATTCATATGCAGTTTTTAAATTAGGGTACTCTTTAATCTCTGATTTTGCCCTAAATTCTGGTAAAATGCAGTCCATATTTTCATATTAAATCATTAGAAATCCTCTACTTTTCTAATTGTAATTCATTTCAATTTGCTATAGTCAATTCTTTTTACTAATACAGATTGTGGAAGTTTTGTATGGCCTGTCAAGCTCCACTGAGGTAGCGTACTATACCTACATTTACGCCAAAGTTGAAAAGGATAAGTTCCAGCGGGTTACTTCGTATACCTACACGGCCATTCTTGTGGGCAACTTTGTTGCTGCAGTTTTATCCCAATTTTTTGTCTCCTCCAAATGGTTGGATTATAGGGAATTACATTATCTCACCTTGGCTTCGGTTTCAGTCGCCCTTCTCATTTCAGTTTTCCTACCTTCGGTGAAAGAATCGATATACTTCCATCGCACAGAAAATTTTAGAGGATCAACAGTGGGGACACCAATTAATGATGATGAATCCCATTCCCAATCAGACTTGGATCAGAACGTTAATCAAAGTCATAAGGAAGGAGCTTCCAATAATAAGCAAACAATTTCGCAAAGACTGAACCGAGCTTGTCGCATGCTATGGGCAGATTTCAAAAAAGCATATTCGAATCCCTACGTAGTAAAATGGTCAGTGTGGTGGGCCATTGCTTCCGCTGGATTTCTCCAGGTTTGATCGTACTATTAAATTCTGCAGAGGCTGTGATTGAAATGACTTTCGGTTAACAATTCCATTTAATTAAAATAAAGATAATCGGTTACATTCAACCAATGTGGGAAGAAATCGCTGCATATACAGACAATGAAATTTATAACGGTGCTGTGGATTCCATTCATACTTTACTAAGTATGTCAAACTAAACTGATGAGATGTCACTAGATAAAAAAGATAACTTGTTAGCTTACTTTAATTTTTTGGTTCAAGGTGCAATATTGGCCATTTTAATCGGTCGCGTTAGCCTACCATGGAAGAAATGGGGAGAAAGCTTGCTCTGCATCATCTCACTACTTCAAGGTGCACTCCTACTCTGGATCTCTACAACGAACAATATCATTGTAGCTTACGGTTGCTACGTGGTTTTTAGGACTTTGTACCAAGTTATGATTACGGTGGCGAGGTAATTAACAATTTAGCATGTTAAAGACCTATCATAATTTGTGTAGCTACTGAAAAAATTAATTATTTCCTTTTTACATAGTGCTGAAGTCGCACAAGGAATTAGTGAAGACAGCTATGGCCTTATTTTTGGACTAAACAGATTTCTCGCCCTTTCTCTACAATCCCTACTGACATTCGCTGTAGCGGATGAGAGTGGCTTCGCTCTGGGACAAAGACCACAGTTCCTGGTGTACGGAAGCTATTTCATAGGCTTGGGGGTAATTTTTGGAGCATTTGTTTGCTTCACCTTCCTAAATAACTTGTGTAAACCAGACGAATCTTCTGTAGATTTAACTAAATCAAATATAGATCATGTTAGTGTAAGTCGGAGCCAAGACGGAATATCCAAACTGTAATAGTTTGCAACTGCCACTAACACTAGATAACAGAACAATTAAAATGGAATAATAATAATAACAATAATTCCAATTTTTACGTTCGTATCGATACAAATACAATGAAAAGGCTATAGGCCATGTGATTGCCAATAAATTGACAAGTGCTTTTGTATTAGAAATAGATTCAGCAGAGATTCCAAGATAAGTATTTATATTTTTGTAAATACGTTAGAAATCAATTAACAGGATACAAATAGATTACATATCTACGTCAATATTAATAAAAGATAACAAAATTGTATTTCATTTAGCCTGATTCTTTTACAGCATTTACTAATTAATATTGTACTGCTGAAATTGCTATTATGCAGCAGAAATATTACCACGAGCTGGCTTTATGCTTCGGCACGAATAAAAAGTCTGCAGGAACAGGTCCCAAGAACATTTCACTAAAAAGAAATTAATTTTATCATTAATTATTCTGGTTGCACCTACAATTTTAGTTGCTTATAGTTTTGCTTCTTTGCAAGCAATTTTTATTACCTGATTTTAACCCAATCTGCAGAATTAGGGCTCGCCAATAAACTTTCCATCTCGTCTCTTCCTACATACCTTGGAGGTCTTTGATTAACTCTCTGTGGCGGTCTCTCTAAAATTCCGTAAGGTATATATCGATGATAAAACGAGAGAAACTCCAGCAAAAACCGTCTGGTTGTAGCAACACCCTGGTCATCTAAAGCAAGTCAAGTAAACATAGTTCACAATACGCAGAAATAATAGCGAGACTAGATACACGTTAAAAAATTTACAAATTACCTGGACCCCAATGGTCTAATCCATAGTTTACGAATTTCTGAAGAATTTCCATTCTTTGAGTAGAGTTTAAATCAATATGTCTCTGCTCTTTGATTTCTTGAAATAACCAAGGCTTCATCAAAGCTCCTCGACCAATCATTACCCCTGTTTAAAGTCAACCAAAAAAGTTAGCCAAAAACGTTTCAACAAAAGAAAGGATATATTTGTAGTATGTACATCTTCAGCATTCTTACCTGGAGCGTTAGACAAAGTTTTCTTTTCATTATATTCTTCCCAAGATAAGATATCGCCATTCCCAAAAACTGGCATAGGAGCTGCTAACTTTACACACTCCCCAATATAATTCCAATCTGCGGTTTTTAGATATCGCTGTTCCCGTGATCTTCCGTGAAGCTATGAAAAATTAGGCTAATTAAAATTTTATTCCCTGTAAGCTAGAATGGAAGCTACAGACTCAGATTCAAAGTGGAAGTAATTTTGTACATACAGTGACTAAAGAAACGCCAGCATCTTTACAGAAGGAGATGAAGTTATGTGCTATATTTTTGTCCATACTCACACCTTTCCTCATCTTAACTGTAAATGGCTTGTTAAAGCCTCCTAACACAGAAACCATCGATCGGACCATTGTTTGAAATTTGTTCATCCTACACATTAATCCACTACCAGCTCCCTAAGAAATACAGATAAATTATTCCCCATCTTTTTTTTTACATAAACAGAAGAAAAATAAAAATGTCATGTAATCGCAGAAATAAATTGGAAAAATGTATACCTGCCGATATATTGCATCTAATGGGCAGCCCATGTTGAGGTCGACAAAGTCAAAATTTATACCGCAGTCTTGCAACACATACGCCGCTTTTGCAGCCATCATTCC
The DNA here is from genome assembly GCA_036850885.1 of Lepidocyrtinus dapeste. NCBI lineage: Eukaryota > Metazoa > Arthropoda > Collembola > Entomobryomorpha > Entomobryidae > Lepidocyrtinus > Lepidocyrtinus dapeste. Next base: position 22,226 of record JAANSQ010000488.1, read on the forward strand.
ATTATTCGCACATAGTTGTACTCCCCACAATTTTTCAGATGGACTTAAAAATTAAAATAACTAAATTAGAAACTCCTCGAATTAAAATCAAATCTAGGTAAAACGTCAAACTTACTGTCTTCTATGAAGAGCAAATTCGTGTAGATTTCCTTGTAGGATGGATGATGCTAAACTCATTTCGGAGCACGTAATGTCAGCACCAAATTCCACACAAAGTCTCCTGAACGGTAAGTTTCCCACTGTAGTAAGAGGGGAAAGGTACAGCTTATCGGTCCAGTCAATCTAAAAGAAAAATCGCATTGATGTAATTCTAAATGCCATCATTCTTAAACTAAAGATTTTCGGTGTAGTATCGCTAAACCTTTTTAATTTCAGTTGGTCTTAAAGGTACTGTGTCCTCATCAGAATGATGGCCTATCTTGCCCTCTGTGACAGTTTCAGTTGTCGATAAATTATTGGGGGTCCCATTGGTTCCAGTTCCATTCTTTTCGTTTTCGGATTTTGGCTGATGAGGTTGCAGTTGACTAAGGGCCTTTTCGACCGGCTTGAAGTCATATTTACGCTTCCTTAATTCAAATTGCTTTGACTTAGGCAGTAGGAAAGCGTGGGTCTGTTCATAAAGCTCCTTTTTCTCATTCCATAGCTCTTCATTGATAACATTCCTTTTATCGATGGTATGGGAGTTAGAAAACCGACAACTTAATCCTCGAGAGCATTTTCCGTAAGTGGTGAACAAGTAGCATTCGCCCTTGATATCTTCTGGTTTCTGGGCTGCTCAGTCAAAGTTACCGAATTAATTCGTTGCAGATTGAGATTATCTCATAATAAGTGGGAAGTTTAATTAAAAAGATAGCACAATGGTAAAAACTTTTACTTACATAAGTACACATCAATCTCATGGATAAATGTGCATTTGGGAAGATTTGGGCACGGTGTTTCTTGAGGACCATCGAGTAAATGGCCACATAATTTGG
>JAANSQ010000489.1:0-23153 GCA_036850885.1 Lepidocyrtinus dapeste
AGAATGCATCACCCATCCCCGTTCTTTTACGTGTCTCTCACATTTCATTTCAACCTGAACGGTTTGCTCTGTCAACGAAAGTATATTTTCCGTTTAAAAAATCACTGAATGTTGCAAAAGATTTATGAGCGACCCTTTTCATTCTAAGTATTAACCTACATTGACTTCAGTCACCGTTGAAGAAAGCCAAGCGGAGAGAAACGTACAAGACAGGTCTTCATAGAATAGGTCTCCTCATAGAAATTCCTTCGGAATATACGACTTTGTAGAAAGTTTAGAAAGAGGTAGGATTTTCCCCACGTTTCACTGACTTTCGCTTGACAAAAGAATAGTACAGACGATCGTTTTTCATACATTCCCTCCGCTGCTAATATAGTCTTTATTATAGTTTCTTGGAAAACGTTAAGGAGTAGAGGTAGGCGATGATGTGGCGAAAATCTGCCTTGAAGATACAGTTTTTCCCAAAGTGTATGGTAATTTTTTATCCTTTTCCACAGAACAACCTTGTAACATCGACTACGTGGATTGTTGGATTTTCCATCAACTTCCTGTTAGGAAATGTAATGCATACGCTTCTCCTGGTATACTGCACCAACAGGAAAAAACTGAAGGAGCTACGACTAAGGTGGGCCTTAGAATTAGTCTTTAATACTACGAAAGATCTGTACTTTCTTTGGGTTGGACTTGCCTTGCTAGATTATATCGTTAGACAGTCAACCAGAAAATAAATAGGATGAAAGAGTAATGCCACAGTCATAGAATATTTTAATATAAATCATCTAATTACGAAGATAAGGACAAAAGAATGTACAATATAAAGATAGTAATGAAGCGAAAGATTCTCGTTGGCTTTAGGTATGAAATATCAAGCACAAAGTAATAATTTTTTATGACTGTAACAATGAGTTAAAAAAACACTTGCACTTTACTTAAAAATATGCCAAAGTTCGTGCGAAAATTGTTGTCATTTTTTAAAAAGTTTTTGTTTAAACCCTACTAAAAATAAAGTTGAATGGGGGGTTCGTGTGCAAAGTGGTGATATTCCAGCCACAAAAGGCCACTTGGCTGAAAAATGTATAAGCTAGACTTTTAAATAGGAGTGAACTCGTGCTGTAAATGAAGAAGTAATGAGGTTTAGTGTTCCTCTCGATGAATGTAACGTTGCATGGGCATCACCCATAACTGAAGTGAAATTCAGACCCACGTACCCATATAGAGTAGGTATGACTAGTCATTAAACCATGAAGAAGTAATGATGTCGTGATGACTTTTTTTACTTAATTGACTCCATGACGGACACACGATTTCGGAGTAATTTCCTCTGCACCTGTGTTACGAGGTGAAAACGAAAGGTGGGTTGCGTTTCCAGTTAATTTTAGGGAGTTTGGGGTTTTCCTATGATGTTTATACCGTATCTAGACTACAAGGAAGTGAAATGGTTTGGAGGAATAGGAGAAACGCAGCTTGGGAAAAGTAAACGTATACGCTTACAATTTTCATAATCACAACGTATGTTACGTAAATATATTATTATAGGAAATTCATTTTCTCATATTTCCTATTACGCAAACAAAAAACGAAATACTTTACATTTTGGAAAATATCCATAATGCACCATTTTATAAGAGAAAAACGCACGGACAAACTCAGTGTTTAAAACGGAATAATTAAATGTAAATGCGCATAAGTCATTTTGAAATCAGTAAGGGGATCTTTCTTTGCCCCAGGGTTGGTAGCTGGATGGTAAAGTGTAAATAGGTTTTCGTCGTAGCCTTCTAATTGCACCACCCAATGTCAATTTGCCCTAATGAATAAGAGAAAATGTAAGCCGAATAAAATGTATATAATCGAGTTGTAGGAATTTACTGTACATTTTTAGAGAATAAAATGGTCTGCAGGAAGTTTTCACATTTCTTCCTGATTACTTTAATATGCACCGAATGTTTCTTCCAGTCAGAGTCTTAAGTAGGTGAAGGTATTCACTCATGCAAGTAAAAGGAAAGTCTTGTAACTGTTTATGCCTAAGTGAAAGTAGTCTAATCAAGATGTAAGAAAGCAGAGGTTAATGAGCAACACACGAACAAAAAACTTTGCAAATGCATTGGAATATCAATAAAGACCAAGGCTGCGACAAATGATTGGGGAAGTCGTCAAATGCAGATTGTACTGGAAGGACTGAGCAAATTGGATTTATCTAAGTTTTTAGCTTGGGCGAGGACGCAGGCTTTATTTAGTGTATTTTTAGACTCCTACAGAGATATTATTTTATCAGAAATTTTTCTTTTGATTCATTTGCATCAACAACGCTATTCCCAGCTTGAGTACTTTATTTTGATAAAAATCTAATGGAGTATTTTTGTTGAAAGCCTGCATGCTTTTTTAACTCCATATGCAGTCTATTATTTTCGTTTATGAAATATGCGACTAGTGTAAACGGTAATGGCACGAAATAAACTGTATGTTTTATCAGAAAATTGGCGGAAATGATCTTAGCCGAGTGTACGATAGTGTAAAGAACTTGAGTGACTTTGCAAGTTCATGAAGTGAAGAAATATTACTTAGGAATGAGTGTATAGGGTGCCGTGTGTTGAAAAGGTGAGTTGGGAAGGTCACATATCCTTCGTGTTTTATTCTGGAGGAATATATAGTAAAACAATGTGATTATTTTTCATTCTTTTTCACATTCTTGCCCTCAAGTACAACTTAAACTACTAAACTTAACCATAAACATGAATAATAAATTATATAGAATGTAACTTAACCAAAGAAAATTGTTTTAAAGTAATAATCATCTACATATATTCTCTTGCTGGTATAAATTATAAGAAACTTTAGCTCTTTTTATTTTAAACAGTATGCTTATTCGAGTATAATTTATTCGGAAAATCACATAACTAACAACTCAACATATTTTTAGGCTTGTAGGTGAAATAATGCAGATGTGAAAGTAGACATGCAAGAGTTAATTAGCTATTTCGTCTGGTATGGTGTGTATGCTTACATATTTAAAAACTACCTTTTCAGAAAACAGCATCTCACAAGAACCAGGAAGAACGCGGTTTCTCTAATACACTTTCTTCCCCACTCATACAAAATACATAAAAGGAAAGTGCACACTAGAAGTAATTGCAGTTTAAAATTTACCTTTTGTAATAACAAGTTTTAAAGTTTCCACTTTTAAAATGTCGGGAAATTATTTTCTATTCTTGGAACATTTTGAATACAGTGAAACAAAAAAGCCTCTAAAACAAACCTGAGGGAAAGCTCGTAAAGAAATTTTATGTGGAACCAAAAAATAATTTTAAAACGTACCTGTTTTTGACTCCATAGCTTTGGAAACTAATGACGTAATGACTTATTTAAAAGGGAGCGAAATGGTGTACATTATTTGCTTTGTTATTAAGCGTTGTCTTTAAAATTAGTAGTTTGAGAGCGATTGTTAGCTTATTGTCGTTTCAGCAAAAACAGTGCCATGTTATTAAACAATGTCACAAAATACTTTCCATATAAAAGATTTTCCGCCTTTATTAAAAATTCGAAGTTCCTTTCCCTTCGAAAGTTAAAGTCATGGACTTTTATTAGGACACTTATTCTGCGAATCTTAGTTTGCCCCAGACTCATGTAAATTATTTAGTAAGGCACAGTTTATTAGATCTTTGACTCTGTAAAGTAGTTTAAAAGGCACGTCTGGCTAAAATCTGAGTAAAATGGGTGAACATCTTTCAAAAGTTAAAATGTGTTAAAACTTCATCACAATTATTTACGTGTTACATTCTCTTTCACACAGAAACTAATATTTTTAAGAGAAAGTTGGAAAGGTGAAACAAGTAAAATATTTTATTATAATGATGTGACCATGTAACGTATAAATGTAACGTCTTATCTGAACGAACGGAACATGTCTAGCTTAATATTAATTTTAAGATAAAAGATATACTACTCACGTATAACGTAACAAATTGTGTAGACTCTCGCAACTTTATGCGATAATTTGTTTGTACATAAAAAATGGTAATATATTCATAAGACTTTCTCTATCTACCACATATTTTTCTGTACTGTTAAAATGTAGAAAAAGAAGGGCGGCAGCGGCAGCAGGCTAGCAGCTGCAGTCATTCTTTTCCCTGAGATATAAAACCCTTTATTTTAGAGGTATAATAAAAACAAGAGAAAACAAAAACTTTCTTAAACAAACATATATTATTATTATTGCTTAAGACTTGTTTGCACACCCTAAAACCTCTAAATGAATCCATCCTATAATATTTACCCAAACTTATGAGCATGAAATGACACACAAAATGACTATTTTCATTGTTGCATTGAAAACAACTTCCTTTTATATATTGGTCGAGTTTTCACTCTTACCATTCGCATCACGTCTGGTACATATACTTAAGTAGAGTTGACTTATAAATTGACTTATTAAGCTAACTAGCAACCTCTTCTCATTCGTTAGTTTGCCTAATAAACTAAACTAACACGTCAAGCTGCGAGCCTTTAATCCATTTGGCTCAAAGCGAGAAGTAAATTGCGCTGATTATAAGCTATCTGACTTTTTCCTTTATTGAACCGTTCATCTCATGTCGTCCGTGTATAATTGGCTTTAATTAAATGCCTAGTCAATCACTCGTTAGGTTCATTTAGGTTCAGACCTGTTTTATCGACACCTTCATGGCTATATTATCTAAGGCACATGTACAACAAATTACTTAGGCTTAAAACATCTACCCCCGTAGGTTCTCTACGTTCAGTATTTGTCCCTTGCTCCCCTTAAAATAAACATGCTGTTTTACACGTACTAACGATTATACAAAACACTTGATGGTTTTTACATAAGCGCATAAGTGTACTTAAATTTGCTGGCAAAAAAATTAAGCTCGTGTGATAATTAAGTCTAACTTGGAGCAAAACGTAGGAAATAATAGAAGATGAATATATATTCTGACGAAAACATCATAGAATATGCACTTCCACTCTTAAATTGGAACAGGGAAAGACTATAAAATTATTTCTGTATTTGAAGGAATTACATCTCTTTCTAGATATTCACACAGAGCTCACTTCCTTTAACTAAATATGAGGTGAGAAAAAGCTGTTGTAAAGTTATTTGTGTACATGTGCTTCCTTGCTCCGAGAAAAATATTCTTGTTTCAAGTAAGAGGATTAAAAGGCTAAAGAGGAATTTAAATGAAAATGGGGAAAAATCTTTACATGTGCGCTCGTTCGTATGGCTTGCAAATGCATTCCACTCTTGAGAGACTTTTTTGTTTTTTCTACTGTTTTTTCTACGCTCAGCTCCAATCTAGTTATTTTAGAGGGTCCTATTTTTACAGGGAACTTTTAACTAGAGAAAGTTTGGAAATTTTCAAGGTACTTCTAAAAAAATGATTTATGAAGTGGCGGAAGCCAGGTAGAACTCTCGGATTACGTTGCATAAAGCATAAGGTCTCTAGTTTCAATTAGTGAGTTTTGCATTGTTTCTTAGAAAAATACACATTGGTACGAAGGCTTCGAAGAAGAGACCTTAAGGCTTAAAACTATAAAGGATAAAATCATTTCATTCGTTTAAGATGCAGTTGGTCTAGTAATTGGAGAGCTTTGAGCTGTGTTACAAACACAAGGAATTTTCCAAGGGAAGATTTTTCAAGATGGTCGTCCTCCTCAACATCAGAGAAAAACTCACAACGAAACAGTAAAAACGTAGAAACGTCTAATTAATTAAAAGCAATTGAGAAAACAGGAAAGAAAATTGTTTTCTAGGGCTATATGTCGCTGACTTTTTCCTCTGTCTTTGTTCCATCCACAGACATTTCATTAGGGCCTAGTTGTAGTACCGTACCTCCAGGTGATGATGGAGATGTTGCTATCTAGAAAAAAACAAACATGTTCCAAAAAACATGTCTTTACTGTTGGTTTTACCCACGTCATAAAATATATATGGTCCAGGAGTGTTAAAGGTTAGTCAAGTAACCCTTCTACTGAGCCTATTCAGGTTTGTCTCTTAGGGAAAAATTAATTAAAGTGCTTTGAGTCATGAATAAAATAGTGAGATTTCGTACGAATTCATCTCCCCATGTGTTATGCAGTAGACATGAAATATTTACCCAGTGTTTTTTTTTGCCTCACGTTATCTAGGATGATGATAAATGTCACATTCACAACTCATTACCTTTATTAATTTTTCAAGAGGATCTTGTTTCCCTTAAGGGGTAATACGAGGAGAGAGATGGAATGGGAGATAAGGAACCTTTCAATCCTATTTTTCTTAGTTACTGAGAAAGCTTGTCACTTCAGGTAGTTGTGTTTTTACCTGCGTTTGAGAGTCAGAATTAAATGGGTATGAGCTGAGATCCTCAGGACAAAGCAAGTCCTCTGTCATTTCCGTGCTGAGTCTTTTCTTTCTCAATGGGAACTGAGATTTCTTAGGGAGCTGGAAAGAGAAAAAAATTGTATGATGTAGGAAAACAGCATCTTGTCCTTTTAATACATGCTACAGACTAATGAAAACTCTTTACTTGAGATTTATTCAAAACATGACAAAATGAAAATCAAGTTGCTTGTTGTCCCAAGTCAACACTATGGTTTATTTGCAGCTCTTGTTCTGAATAAATGCTTAAGTTGTCCTTTTCAACTTTATCTTAAACTCTAGAGAGTATTAGTGTAAATATTAAGGACTTGGAGGAGTTTTACTAGTGCTAAGTACTTTCACTCTACTCTGAAAACTCTACGGAAAAGCTATTCATTAGGATATTCACAGGCATATTACTCTAGTAAATCCTTAGCCAAACAATTTTGCAAGATTTCTATAAAAAAAACATTTCTCTTTTAAAAAGTTCCACTTTGACTTGAATCTCAATTTTTCATGCCTCATAATTATCCTCGGAAATTGTATTAAGTTCTTGCACAAACCTTAACTTTTGTCGTGGGATTCAGAGGAATAAAGTCCGTAGCTGTTTCCGCAACCCTTTTCTCTTGAACTATGTGTCGCCCAACAAGCTCATTAAATTGCAGACTAAGATGTCTTCTTAGCAGCGTTTTGTTGCCAGGAATGGCTAGTAGTGTAGCCATAAGCTCGGAGTTAAACCGAGACTCGAATATGATTAGAGCCCCGTGAACACCTACAAGAGAAAAAGAACGATACAATTAAATAAAGGGTACAATTAACCGACTCAAACTATCCGTAAAGCAAATAAAGAAAATAGGGAAACGAAGAAATGCATTCGAGTTTTATATTCCCAAAGAAAGAACATACAGCCTTCCGACAGTTCCAATTTTCTCAGAACAGCAAATGGAATGAGGGCGCAAACAGAGGCGAAACACTAGATAATAAACCCGCTTACATCCCATTAACTAAACATCATAACGTTTGCAAATGCATTACGCGTCGGAGTAAAGAAAAGGAAGTTTTGTCTGGAAAGATTTTTTTGTCTTCTTTCAACCCATTTGAATTGCTTTTCCTTCATCTTGAGAGACAAGAGAATAAAACGAACACACACATAGCGTCATCATCATTATCCTCAGTCTTTTTTATCCTAGCCTTTCCAGTACATTTTCATTACGCTCACCCACTTGCCTCTTGTTCGTACCTATTGTTGAGAATGAATGGAGAGTTGATTCATTCTTTTTAAAAAAATGAGAGAAGCGACTGTGAAGAAAAAGCATATGTGTAAGTCTTCTCTCTAAAATGAAGTGAGAATAAGGACCTGCTGCTGCTATGTTCTGCTGTGTTTTTTTCATAAAATATAAAACTTTGAAAAAGTAATCCCAGTTTGAGATGACGACAATGATGACTTTGTTTAGAGAAAAGCTTAGCCTCCAAGAAATATATAAAGTACACTTTTAATCCTCACCAGATCCTCTAAGATTTGGAGCATACTCAGCTAGATCGATAGCTTTAAGCCATTCCATCACACGATGATTTGTCCAACTGGCAACGTGCTTAGGTCCCCATACAGATCCTATAGTTGGGCCAGAATGTTCCCCTCCACCTCCTACCGTACTTGTTCCATTGCTCCCATTACTGCTACTATTATTTCCCAGTAGAATTGCTCCCACTCCGGCAGTAACTTGCGTAATTCCTCCAGCACCATTACTTACAGCGCCTGGATTAGGTCCTCCACGTCTACACAAGCAGTCCGGATGGAACTTGTGAATTCTAAGGAGCTGAATTCCTCTTTTGAGTGAAGCATGATGTAAAACACTTGTGACTTTTAGAGAGACTAAATCCTCCGATGTTAAGTGACCCAATACTCTACCATCCACACGGGCATCCATGAATGACTCTTTATACTGTGGCAAACCCACATCGTCGAGCCATCGTATTACCCAGTGATAGTCTAGCTTCCCCGCATTGTCTTCCTCTTCTGGATGTCTGAGTGCGTACAATGCTAAACTGAGTTTCTTTCGATGGAGGGTATTCTGCCAAAACGAATATAGAAAGAAACAGAGGCGTATATTATCTAAAGTAGGTTTTCTCTTTCAATGAAGTCACAAAGAAATGGGACTTTTTCCCAAAGAAAAATAATAAAATGCTTTATTCTGCGCATTATTGTAACATGCCCTCCTACAAATTCCTTAAAGGTTAATATTGTGGAGCCACCAGAAAACTTTTTATCATGGGTGAGCTACGTTTACCTTTGTTTTCGGGTCAGCAACCTGCAACTGATACGGAACGATTGACAAGGACGATAATGATAAAAGAAAGTTTTGCTTTCAGCGCACGAAAAAACTTTTTTTCTTTTCTGTCTTTTCCAACTTTCAACTACGCGATCGTTTTCAGTTTCAATTATGTCAACGGATATCCAATCTCCTCAGACAAATAGTAGATAAATCACATTGACCTACCGATATTTGCATTTGTAATGCTTTCTGATACGCTATAAACTTTTCCTGTGAGTGTTTTCCTTGTAACGTTTTGATTCTAGCATTCTACTCTGTTTACTTTCTATCCGGTTTCCTCCACGATTTTCAGGATAAACTTTAGCTTTCAATAAAAACAAGGCATCATCTACAATCTCTTTGAAAAGAAGACGAGTGGAAAAATAACAGGATTTGTTTTCCTCAACAGATTGATTCCGTGAGAGATGAGTTCTAATATTGCTTTATGCTCAAATAAAAATGTAGTATTCAGTTCAAATAATAAGAATTTTTGGGTTATTCAGTATATCGACATTTTGCTTACTTTCACTTCGTTAAAGATTTAGTAAACTAGCTAAATCTAATTCTCTTTTTTTCAATCAACCTCGTTTACAAGATGGGGAGAAATGCTGACATTATTACAATTTTTCCAAGTTGGTTAATACCTTAATTCCAAGCTCTTTTTCTAGCTCATGGTTACTCGCATCAAGGAGCTGCTGGCCAGATTTCACCCATCGTTTCACTTCACCAGAGTATGCCCCCAAACCAAGATAATTCAACCATGTTATCACTCCCTCTGAATCCCATAGGTTTACAGGACCATCAGGCCTACAATTTGGATAAAGAGAAAGTAAAAAACATGATAAAATGAAGTACGCGATGTTTATATAATATTTATAGAGAAAGCCACGCAGTGTACATATCACACCATCTTAGTGTTAGTGTTTACATGAATATCCAAGAAAATGAAGAAATAATAGGAATATAATATCCTGTAAGTATCTAAAGTTATATATAAAGCCGCTTTCTTTGCACTCAATCAGAAATTACTTTCACCAAAAGACCATATTTTCCTATACTTTTTAACGACGGGGCTCCATCCATCTCGAATTCTAGGATGAGCTGTGGATCTCACTCCACCCCGAACAAACGGACCAGTAATAGTGGAAGTGTTTTCCATAGGTGCGACGTCATTATCAAGCCCTCCAGAATTACTACGCTTAAGCTTCCCCAAAATCCTTAGGATACCCCGACTTTTGTGCGTTCCACTAGTTGGAGATTGCTTGCTTTTGTTGGATGATGTGTTATTGGACTCTATGCCAGTCTTCCATTGTTCACTAGAATCCTTGTCAGGGATACATACTGCATAGGAGTAGAAAACATCAAAAAGATATTTAGACTTTACAGAGATTACATATAAGCTTACTGTTTCACTTCAAATATATGACGTTATGAAGTGAAATGGAATGGGGTAGAAAAGAATGAATCAAAAATAAAACGTAATAATGATCGCGTTATTTAGCCATTATCATTATGCAAGGCGGATGAAAGCCATTTCCAAAGTCTTTTGTGCCGTTAGATCATACAGAAAAATGGAAAAGTCATGCTTCTCTCATTATATAGCTTTCTCAGTATTTAGGAATTATTGTAAATACAATGGTTTCACTTTCAATTCATCCAAATCATCATCCATAAAAGTGTAAAGGTAGATGTAAATATTAAAATTGTGTATCGTGTATATAATGTAGATGTGGGTTGGATTAGAAGGAAAGGTGTACTTGGGTAACGACTCTTTATTTAAAATGGTTAGTTTATGATATTAAAATTTTACTCCAATAAGAGCCTAAACAAAGAAATGACAGAAAAGAAAGTACATATTTGCAAACCAAAGTGAAAAACGTGTACATATACAAAAATGATGAGAAAGGGAAGTATATTGGAATATTGGACTGTACAAATACCACCAAACCCACACACAATGAACTCTTGTGTACAATAAAAGCAATAAGCTCTGCCGTTCAAGTCAAATTGAAAAACAAAAATGTTTAGTTTACGTCAACAAAAGAAAGGGTAACCGGATGGAGATTGTTTCTAGTGTAGTATATAGGAAGTAACATAAAAATATTTAAATGCTACTAGATTCTTGCCAATTTCAAGGCATGTTACAGTTATTACAGTTTGTACTCTTATAAAAACATAGTTTCTTTAGACATACAAGAGGGAAATGTAAAGAGATCTGTAAAAAATAACTCTTTTCTTTCCACATGGAACGTACAAAGTTAAACAAAGAGAGTAACATGAGACTATGAGACGAGTGAAAAAAAAATCCCAAATAATCTCTGAAGATCAAGAGAGAAAAAATGTAGGAAAAAGTTTTTTCATTTGAAGTGAACACCAGCATGAGAATAAAAGACAGGGGGAAAGATAAAAAGCGACAGTACAACAGAGATAGAAGAGCAACATCATTTTTATCGTTAGTATCATCTTGCATGCCATTTCATTTCATAAAAGCAAAAAAGACAGATTGTAAAGGGAGGCATTCACGTAGAAAAATATCGCTACAAGAAAAAAAAATTATATGGAAAAGAGAAAGAGAAACCCCAAACCTAAATTTGGTGTAGACGTGCTACGACAGCTGGATCGAGGATTAAAGACACGGGAAATAGTAGAAGAGACGATACCAGCACCACTTCCAGAAGTTGGAGTAATAACACGACGTGCTTTTCTATATGCCCAAGCCCCAGACGTACTATTACGCTTGTTAGCGGGAGGAGAGGATGTACCTAGAGTGGGACTACTTAAGGGAGGGGAATCAATCAGATGTGATGAGGATGAGGATGACGCTGCGACAACATTTTGATTAAAAGGAGAAGCGGGGGAAGTTGAGAAAGCTTTGTTTAGATAAGGGTCATTGTTACAATCTGTAATAGCGTCGTTAGCAATATTAGTAGAGATATTTTGGGAAGAGTCATATTGTATGTTAGTATCATCATGATCATTATCCTCTTCGTCGTAATCATTAGAATCGACATCCATGGCATGCTCTCCGCTAGATAACAAAACTCTCGAGGAAAATGTGTCTCTTTTGTTGGGATGCTGTGAAAGGAGTAATTGGTGTTGATGCTGGAGTAGGGCTAACTGTTGCTGTTGTAGGTTTTGATGTTGTTGCTTTAAATGTAATAGTCCTACTGTTGAAGAACACAGATTTTAAAAAGATGACAAGGTAGAGAGAGCATGAGTTGATAAAATTAGTTTAGAATCATGAAAGGATTACTAGGCCTGTCGCTAAAGCCGATCAGGAAATACTTCCAAAAGAAAATGTCAAGCGAAAGAGTTAAGTTATTTTGTAGTATGCTGGTTCCAAATGCGACGTTAGTGTAATCATATCAATAAGGAAAATACTTGCTATGTATTTGTTTATACCATTGTTGAAACTCGTAATCGCGTGAATATTTCCACTGGACAGGGAATTCTGCTTAGTTTGCGCAGATTTCTGATGTGGTTCTAAGATATGCTGACCGCTAACATGGCCACCACCGCCAACACCACCTCCAAGAAGATTCCCGTTGAATACTTGTGTGTTGTTGGCAGACAGCTGTGAAGAGTGCGGTGACCTTCTTGGAATAGTTCCAAAATTCGATTGATCCACTCGTCTGTAGTGATTCGCTGGTGGTGTCTGCAACACGTCAAATTAGCTTTGTTGTTTTATTTTACATCATAGCATCTCTAATTCTCAGGTATGCCATGTAAAAAAGTAAATAGAACAGGACATTATATCCCAAGCAATCCAAAAAAAACAGTACACCCATATTGCCCCATTCCTTGGATTCTGTTTATTCTGTTTATTTTAGAAGTTTTTTATGGAATGCTACATCAAAGGCGAGAGATCTTTGATCTCACTTTCATGTTCACCCATATCGTCACGTACTCAACTCACGTCAAGAAAAAGAAAGATTTCGTTCTTTGCCCTTACTAAATCAAAATAAATGATTTGATTTGATTATCTCTGTGAATACCCCACAGTTCCAGAAGTCACGCCAAAACAAACATGCAACTATAATATATTCGCCAATCTACATAGAAGATATATTGGTTCTTGAGTACTGCAAAAGATATCATTTATCACTCACCCTCGTCCTTTGTGGGGGTTGATGTTGATGGTCACTCCCAGAGCTGCCCAATCTGGATCGTGCGGCAGAGATTGAAGCGTCAACAGAAATGGAAGGGGAGGCAGCTCTTTCAGGTCCTATGGGAGGCTTATCCCACACCCTAGATCCATTACCAACTAACCCGGAGGAGTCAATGAAGCTCAAGTCCCCAGTGGACTTGCCCGAGACAACCCTGTCCTTCAGCTCAATATTCTCCTTTTCCAATGAAGCATGTTTCAGTCTCAAGCTTGATATTTCGGTGAGCAATTCGAGCTTCTGTGTTTCCAAGCCGGAGCGTAACAGCAGTTCCTGTTTGAAGTTATGAAAAGATTCCGCAAATATCTGTAGTAGATTTTGTTGAAGTAGAGAGGAGGAGAGCATTCCCAAACAAGCAAAAGAAAGATAAAAGATACTCTATTACTCTTCTAAAGCTGGCGTGCATTTCTCAAAACTACACAGCAGAAAATAAGCTTAAAGGAAAGCAAACTATGTATCATCCAGGAAAACTTTATTGCCCAGAAAATATGAAAAGGTAAACTCAATTTTTTAAAGAAGCGTTTCCTTGCAAAGATAAAACAACTTTAGAAAAAAGGCATGAGTAAGCAGAAACCTTTTTTGGTATTACGTATTTGGAAAAAAAACAATAATGATTTATGACACTTACCCGTTGCAGCTGCTCCTCTGTAGATTCCAATACGTTTCTCTTGTCATCCAGCCTAAAAGAAGTTAAGAACATATGAACGCTACGTGAGTAAATTACTCTAAGCCTTATTTATGTTCAATAGGATAGTTATATTTAGTTAGATAAACAATTTAATTAAGTTTAGGTTCTTTACATTTTCTCCAGGTCATGGATTTTCGCTGTCTGCGCTTCAATCTGGTCAGACAGTACTGACACGTGGAGATGAAGGGTATCCTTATCAGATTCAAGTCTGAGTAACCGGTCTTCATAGTCAAGGCCGAGGAGGGAGCCCTGTGTGACCAAGATAAAAAAAGGCTTTGTTAAAACATTGATATTAGGATATTACTTTTCCCTCTAAAGGTTTCACAAACATGTTGTGTCGCGACCAAATCTTCGCTGGTTCAACCTGTTTTCGGTTAAACCTTTCCAAATAGCACAAGACATAAGTGTGGTTTTATTATCGCAACTTTCTTTCGTCCAAGAATGCTTTAATTTTCTATGTGATCATATCTAAAAGTGATTTATGTTTTGTTAAATTGAAAATGCTTTTCTACGCCATTTACCCCTCCTGCTCCGTCACCCATACAAGCGCCTGGAGTTGACGTAGTAGCTCTAGAAGAAGACTGCTGCGACGTTGAAGGAGAGTTGACATTACTCTGATTGCCACTACCACTTGCTTGGTGACAACAACAGCATAAACCATGATGTGCCCCTAGTCTGGCCGCAACTCTAGGGAAAGTTTTCGCAGCGCAACTGGGGCAAAATGCGGCGGCTGGTGGTTGGCCAGCATAATCACCGCAACAACTTGCCGATTCGGAAGCGATAAATAGGGGACTTGTCGGTCGACTGAATAACAAATGAGCGTTATACGCCGCAGCAGCGGCTGCCGCTGCTGCAGCCGTAGGGTCAGTAACGGGTAACCCATAATTTGGGTGATATGACGAATGTCTATTCGACGTCCCGCTCAATTTTGAGGTACATGAGGTTTGCTTAACGTCCTGTGCAAACGCAGAAGGACCACTCATGACACTGCCAGTGCTACCACTTAAATTGTTACAATGTGAACTTTGATTTGCACCACCACTCATCATCATGGGAGTGGGTGATGAGTTCCCTAAAACATCCCTTTCTAACGAGGCTCTCGCCCACATATGCTTATTTTTACAATGTTTTGTAGGCTTTGGATGTCCCATAAAGGGCACTTGGGGCTGAGGATGATGAATCATGTGAGTAGTAGGATGAATAGAATGCAAGTACTGTTGTTGCTGATGAACTCTATTCAATAAACTTGAAAAATCTATAGGACCTTGTGAATGACAAAGATAAGAATTCAAGTCAAACGCGATAGGAGATGCTGCAGAGCATCTATCCCTGTCTGGAAGGGAGGAAGCGTATCGTTTAGCAGTAAGCTTTTTCTTTCCAGATTTGGAAGAAACGTGAGAAGATATAGTAGACCCTCCAACACCACAAGAGTTACTGATCGACATATCGTCCATAGTTGGAGTTGGTGAGGTTACACTAGATCTCCTTCTGGAGGGAGACTTCAATCTACCATTTCTTGAGGAGGCTTTTGTAGGTAAAGACACTCTATTAATGGTAGCACTTCCGGAAGATATAGGTTTCGATTGATGTATAAGTGGAGAAACTAACATTTCCTTAAGATTATTATTTGTACTACTGGATCCAGGTGTTGTAGAAGGGGGAATAGGAGGAAGACCAGCCGAAGACAGGAAATTTTCCATGTTTTTACTATTGCGTTTATTATTGTTGTTGTTGATATTGTTATTTTTACTATCTGTATTATTCTCGTTATCATGTTCATCATCATCCTCAGCACGAGCCACAAAACCAGAAGAATCCTTAGTTGTTGTATGACTTTCACCACCACCACTTCCGTATTTCCTTTCAACGCCACTCAAACAACTATTTCCACTCTTTAAATGCTTCTCTAGTGCAGCTGTGGCGGATGGGTTAATAACAGGAATTTTCGCACCTAATCCCGTAAAAAGGCTAGTTGTTCCTTTCGAACTTACTCCGGAAGCAGCCACTACTACAGTTTTACCGTATTTCCCCAGTTTGTTTGGGCTTCCATCCGTATTGTGCAAATCGTTTGAAGCTGAGGATGAAATACTCTGAGTAGTCATCATGGAAGCTGTAGGCGATGATGGTACTGTTGTGGAGGTAAAGGATGTTGTCGGTAATGATTGACAGATTTTATTTGCTTTTGAGCTTTCTTCCAATGTAGAGTCAACCTTCGCTGTTATTGTAGAACCGGACGAAGAATCCGTTGCGGAGCTTAAGGAATTACTGTTCCCAGAGCCAGACGAGGATGATTCACCATCTCCTCCTCCAGTCGTGCCTGACTTGCCCATTGTTGCGTTATTAGTCACAACTCCCGGCGACACTACACAAGGTAGGTAATATATCTTGGTAGTCTTTTAACTTACATTAAAGGAAAACCAGATACTATATAATTGAGAAGAAGATGATATCTTTTCCTTTACCAAAAAGAACGGGACGGGATGCGCGTACATTTTAAACGCAATTAAAATCGATATTCTCGAGAAAAAAATAATAAATTACTCATTTACTTCGGTTTCACGTTTCAATATCGTATAGTACTAAAGCCTTTCCCCATTACACTTTGTCATTGTACGTGTGCCACAAGATTTCCAAAGAGGAGATGACGAAAGACTAAAAAGTATATTTAAAGCTTAGGTTTACCTAACAGATTTTCAGGTTTTGCAGTAGTTGTTCTAATACCACCGTACTACCACTATGCAACATATGTCTGCGGGTTTTTTTAAATTCATAAAACAACTTTTGAGCTTCGAGGACTACTGTCTAGTAACGTGCCTATGTGTTATCATTATTATCATTCAGATAAAGCATTTGCCATCCATCCAACAACGGTGGTATATTGGATGTGCTCCGAACAAGGTTTCTGTTCTGAAATTAGCACATTGAAAAACTCAAGAAACGTAAGTGGCTAGACAGACCAAAGCAAGAGAAAACGAGAAAAGGAAAAACTCTCGTGTTTTTTCAACGCCGAGCAAATCGCCAACACAAACCAGCACAAACAGAATACGTAGTTTTGCAGTAGCAGCGTAAAATTTGAATCCGATAGTTCTTGAGATAAGGAAGAACTTGGTAAACCTCAATTAGAGGTGAGGAACAAGAAGTGACGACAAAAATAGTACCGACCGAGAAAAACTGTGCGAAAACCAATATAAAAACATAAGCAAATCGCATAGGCTACTTTAGAGTGCTATACAGTCAACAAAATATCATTTTTACGAGTCAAGAATTAAGCACATTATGACCTTTACGACGCCTTCACTAAACAAACTTTATGTAATCTTTAGACGTTTTCCTTGAAACAGATGAAAACTAGCAAAGTAAATGTGTCCTTGTAGAGCAGACAAACTAAATTAACATTTTAGTAAAGTAATTTCGGTTAAAAATCATTCGGTTGTAATTTTTCCTTGTACAATAATTGTCACCGGGAGTAGAAGCAAAATTAAAGAATTAAGATTTGAACATGAGGAGTATCAAGCCCCACTAATTTTTTTGGCAGTGTCGTAAGTTCCGACGGGAAAATAAAATGTGATGCACCCGCTCCGCATCGGTTAGCACTTTGCTCACATGAATCAGACAAGACTTATGGCCAGAGATGGTTTCCTTTGGAACCATTTTAGTTCAAGCTAAAGTGAACCAGAGTAACAAATTGTTTTGAACTTTCTTTCCTGCTTTTTTTGTACGCATTATACCTTAAAATCGCTGCTTTATCTTGCATTCATTAAATTGTTTTACATTTGGAAAAAGTCTGAAAATTTTATGTACATATTTCACTACTTGCTCGTGTATTTACGATTCAGTCATTTTTGAAACTGCATGTATGACTGACTACCGAGGATTTATATCAGTAGTTGGCATCATCAACAGTGCTATTTTAATGCTTTAACTGTAGCAATCTTACGAATCTCTTGAGGAAACTACATTTGTACATACCATCTGTTAAAGCACCAAAACGATTCCAACCTTTTTCAAGTGCATTTTCTCGTACAATTTTTCATAGTCATGATCATTACCACAGCCAAAATAGAATCAATAGAGAGCATTCATTGCGTCTAGGATAGCACGCGACAGTTTAAATATATTCCCGGCAACTGTTTAAATGCACCTAAATTTTCAAATGAATACATTCACTATTCATTACAATTTCGAAGGATTATGTAAGCACAGCATGCAGTTAACCCTGTGAATTTAGTCTAGTGAAGGAATATTAATGACAAAACAAGCTAGTTTGGAACATTTTTTATAATTCCTAGGAGGAAGCTGTGCCTATGCCCATCATTCAGTTTCAATTGGAAGAACTCTAATTTCCTAGTAGAATTTTATAGTAGCTTCCTCACAGGAAATTTCTGTGCTGATATAACTTCATTAAAGAGACAAAGCTGGAGTAACAGGCAATTACAACAATATAGTATTCATGAGCGAACAATTACAATTGTTTTCACTAGGGAGGGAGCTCTGCTGCGGTGTTCCTAAATGGTTTTATCCTATCCCTAATGTTTCAATTAGACTAAGTTGGGATTGCACAACATTAATTAATGTTATGATGAATGTATAAAAGTAGGTATTCATTTCACATCATATCTTTCTTCCCTTTCATGTAATAACAAAAAATATAATCTTTCCATGTATTCCTTTCATTCGTATTTTGAATGGCATTAATACGTTCATACATGCATGAGGCAATTTGAAGAAAGTAAATCATGCGGATATTTTATCAGAAGGGAAGGAGTCTAAAAGGAGCATTTATCTTCGTCTTTTGGGCAAAGAATCCCTTTACGCTTAGTTTTTTCCTGACTAGACTTCAAGCAGAGGGTTTCCTATGCCAGCCCAATTTTCACGAAGTAGAAACTATAGAAATGTTCAAGTGAGTGTGGTTTTTTTGTGCGGTGTGGTACGGCACAAGAAGGTAAGACAGGTAACATGGTAGACACTTTTAGTCCAACGCTTCATTACGTTGAAACATTTTCCTAGATTCTAGATAAGTAATCCTAGTCGCATAGTACGAATACCATTGAAAAAGGAAATTACTTTAATACCAAGACTCATTCTCCCGCTGCGCTTTGCTCCTGCACCTACATTCTGTGAGGGAAACGCCATCACAAAAATTTCACCCTAAATTGATGCATTTTCCGTACTCCTCGTCACGATTAAATACAGTAATTTCCATTAGGAGAAAACGAAAAGGAATTCAACGTAGAGAAAAAGACAGATTGAAACATTTGCTCCTTTTTTTGCTAAATTAGACATTTAGTATGCGCGAAATGTACTGAAGCTAGCGGCGAACCGATGAGTAGGGAAAAAAGACCATAAACGTTTCACGGTCATTTCCATTTTATATATTCGAAACAGGGAAACATTTTTAAGGTATAAATATGCATGGGGAAAGGTGTTTATACAGCTTGCCAAATTCTTCCAAATCATTATAAAAGATGGCGAAAAAACGTATTGTACCAAATGCCAAGAAAAGTATCCTTTTTCCTAATACCGCAAGTGGCTTTTCTCAAATAATGCCATTTCTTTTCTGAGGAATTTAAGAAGAAAGGAATTACCGGAAGAGGTATTCTGCTGGGAATTTTACTTTTCAATACACCCTTGATGATGCAGAAATTGCGCGTTGAGGATTTTCCTAAAGAATGAAAGGCTTAAGAATGCAACTTTTATTGTTATTTTGCCAGGAGAGTATTTTAATGGGTAAAATCCGTAGAAAATGAGGATTCAGAAAAAGAAAAATGTTTTGAGAGAGATGGTACTCCGTGAAATGATGGATGCCAAATCTAATCCATCAATATAGCGTTGTTGCATTCTTTACCCATTACGTTAGTGTATTGCAGGTTACCGGCTAAAATATATTTTTTCAGAATTCTTTTCATTTTTAGTAATAAACTGTACTTAAGGCAAAAGTGAATGTGATATAAATGCTCTGGAAAATAAGTAGGCTGATTAAGAGCGTCGCGTAACCAGATGTGACTTTTGACAGTTTTAGAAGCAAGTTAATCTATATAAACTCATTCGAATTTGGAGTAGGTATCGCTGCATATATAAAAATGTTAAAAGTTTTGGGAAGCGGAAGTGGTAGGAGTTCAAAATAAATGTGTACTCAACTTTAAGTTTCGTTTTTTTTTCTTAAAGCTCGTACTTTTAGCTTTGCCATAAGCCTCAAAGCAAAAAATAGGATTTGGCATGTGAATGAAATAACTTGGCTAATAAAAACTGATTGCGAAATAACCACGAGGATTTGAATCAAAGTAACTTGATAAAATATACAGATCAGTGTATGTAATGCATTTAAACGTTCTCAGGAAAAGGAAATAAAATGAGGGTAGAAAGTGGAAACTTTTCCAAAAATTGGATTAAGAACTGTCTCCAAGATGGATACAGGTTTCGCTGACACAGTATGAAACGACACCTTTAAAGAAGTTTTTTTCCAAGTTTGTTCACAGAATCGGAGAAAGTTGATAAAGTACGGGAAATTTTGGTGGTGAAAGGTGAACCTATATATTCAAGAGAAAGGATTTGACTCAAACAATGTTCCTGTCTTTTAGCCACCCGTTGAAAAATGAACTTAATATTATACGATTCAAAGACACAAATCCTGCAACCCTTTCATTCACAGATTTACTGGAGCAAATCCGATTCCCTCTATTTCGAGGAAAGCGAATACAACTTTGTTGGTTGATAGTCTGGGACACAAGATTCCCTCTATTTCGAGGAAAGCGAATACAACTTTGTTGGTTGATAGTCTGGGAAAGGTTTGCATGAATAAGCCTTTTCAACTCAATCTCCATTTTGAATATACATAGATCAGTATACCCCAAACTTCTCGTAGTTTTATGCATCACGCAACTTGTAAACAACATTTTTTCTATTGATTTGATTCTGAGTTGACGTTCGCTTTTCATTTTTGCAGCGAACAATGAGCATCAAGCAAAACTTTCTTATGAGCAACACTGATTAAACTTTACGCTTGGAGAAAAATAATTTGAAATGAAAAAGGCAGGTTGTGAGATACAAGGATTGTGATCTATACTAAATTTTTTTATTGTTCTTATAAAATTCATATTGTTTTCTTGTTTTCAGCCAAAGAAACTTTTCAAACAGGGAGATCCCTACCACGATTGCGAAATGATGATGGCTTCCGGCCAAGAAAAAATATCTTGAATAGTTCATTGTAAACTTCATCAATTTTGGTACAAATACAAGTAGTCTAGAGCCAGATATGATGTTTCCGATATTACATAATGTACATCTTTCCGAGTTTCAGTTTGATGGAGTAGTGGCTGGAAAAAAGCAGAAAATTTTCCACAGATATAAAACTGATCCCTAGAGAGAATACAACGTAACTTACAGGCTCTGCAAACAATTCCCACCCACAGAACTCTCTATAACACGTACATGCAATATCTTACCATGCGCCATACATTGCTAATAAGTTATATTCCATTTGTCACGAATGGAAAATTTATGTATAGGTGAAGTCTCACATAATTTATTAGCAGACTCGCCTCCTATCCGACTTTATATAATATTTTTTCTCGGAATATTCTCCACTGTCTATTCTTTCCTATTCAATATTCATCTCCCATAAATCCATTCGTCTAGTATTCAGATTGCTTTACACATTTCAGGGAATGATAGATGGCACATGTAAAACAAAAATAAATTAAAAGCAGAATATCCTGTTACCTGTCAGCTTTTGTTGGATCGGGAGTAAAGCTCAATTTTTCTTTTATGATATGTCGTCTACTTTTCAATTTCATTGAACTCCATGTTTACCTCCTTTTCTCTAGTTTTTAGTTATTAGGAACTCTCATAAGCAAAAACTAATTTTGCTAACTAACATGTTTTGCCTAATCAGAAAACTAAGGGGGAAATGGGGCGCATATATGTCAGCTTGCTTTCTTCGCTTCATCAAACTACATTTATTATTGTCAATCTTGTTTTTTTGTCGTTTCTGACGTGGGTTGTGTGTTTACTGTTTACAACTCAAATATATTATCAGGCATGATCCGATCCACTGTCGAACTGTTCGATCCATGATTCCACTGAAGCGCAAAGAAAGCCAGTAAGGCTGGAAGAGTTAATGCTTATACGTATTCCATCACCGTCAAGTCAACTGAGTCGAGTATATTCATACATAGTCCTTTCTATTCTTAGACAACATCTTGTTTCATTCATTGCATTAATACATTTCATGCGTTTTTTCTACTCCTCCTCCTTCTCCTTTAATTCTGTTAAGTAGTGAGTGAATCATTGACTCCTAAACTACCTCATTCATCCATGCCTAAGATTCCTGAAAGAAACTGGAAATGATCTGGAACTCATTTCTTTCATTTTATTTCTTTATCACGTAGAACGCCCAGAGGAAAAATCTTAGAAGCCAACTGGAAGCCATTCTTTAATAAACTAGTGGATTCTTTCTACACAACTTCAAAAGAAAAAATATCAAATATCCTTCCGGGTTGAATGAATCTATTTCATTTATTTATTACGATTGGATCATAAAAATTGAAGTAGGTAATATTTCAAAATTATTTTCCAAACTCTGAACCATGATAACTTCAAAATCCATAAAAATTATATTATGATGAAGCATGCAACCACACACATACCGTCGCTATTATTATAAAAGCTAAAATTTCGGTTTGGCAAATATGTACGTTCGACATTTCCCATTATCGTAATTTCTACTATGGAGCTGTCATTGTGCCATATCAGCATAATAAATCTTTCTGAGAACCGCTCTTATCGCCACATCATCAACAAAATGCTTTGTCAAAAAAGTCACAGCGGCGACACAAAATATTGCGTTAAAGGAAACACAATGAACTGCCTAAAGCACAGAATCAAATTCAATTCCCCATCGCGTTCTTTAAAACAATGGATCTTCTCAGGGAATATAGCTAATGAAGGGATTAACTAAACAAAGAAGCATTACGCTTCATGTGGAGATTTTAATTTCGTGGTTTCCGTCCCTTGTCAAAGTTTTACTTTTATTCGCAACGTTCAAACGGAAACATCAAAGGGAATTACATCAACGGAAAAGATATCATCGTCCAAAATCTCCAATTAAAACTTGAATGTATGCGCATGGGAAGCCAAAATTTAAAGAGGATTATATCCTTACTTCCATCAGAAGAGCTTAAGGGAAATTTAAATTCATACGACGGCATCTTTTGTAATCCGTAGCTTTGCTTTGACGTAAACACAGAATTAGCGTGTACAGTTCCACTCCCTCCAACTTTCTTTTGCTGGGTGACATCTCTGGGCATGTCTTTGGAGGTGGAACTTACAGAACGAGACGCAGAAGATAAAGAAATGCTGCGCAATGCTCGAGAGTCATCTCTTGGAGTTTTCGAACTTAACGGCATATCCTCAAAGCTTTCTGTTTCTTCTTCGTCATCTTCCGAACTTCCGGAAGAATCCTCTTCACTCTCTGTTTCATTATCATGCTCGAATTCTTGATCATCTGCCTCAGAACAATAGCTCGATTTCTGTTCTTGTGACTGGGAATAATGTGAAGAGTCAGTGGAAGTTATCATGAGTTCATCAAAGTTGTCATAATCATCCTCCTCTATTTGCAATGGTTCGAAACCTGCCGGATACTC
>JAANSQ010000490.1:0-23147 GCA_036850885.1 Lepidocyrtinus dapeste
TGAGAACATATTGCAAACTTTTACATACGTTTGTTTTGGGATAAGGCCAGATGCAGGCAGGTGGATATTTCAGCATATTAATGTATGTATGAATTAAAGGGTTAAGCCCACAAAATTGGAAAACAAGATCAAAGCACCAAAGCTGTTGTCAATATGATGGAACAATGAACGTTAAATGAAAATTTTTTAGCTCAGTAGACTGTAGGTATGGAATGGACTTTGTTATCTTATCTCCGTCGGGTCAGACTCGTATTTACAAGACCTTCAGATTCGGCAATGCATTATTTGATCGTTTTTAATAAACTGGTCATATCAGGTTGAGCCTAGACAGACTATCGGTGGGTTTAATTTACAATAAGGTAGTCTTGCATTGGTAATCCTTATCAGACATCAAATATTTCCTATTTTAATGCAATGGGGCAACTTGATACCATCTACATACTTAATCAATGGAGCTAATTGAACGTCCTCACTTTCATTTTGGAATCATCCTTATTAAATAAGACGACTTTACTCTTTTGCTAAAAAGATTCATCAATTATCGCAATTAGCATGATGAGGAAGTAGGTAGGTGTGGCATTACCGTTTCTCGTCATCGCCATGGTCAGACCACCAGCAAAATACATACCAGCACAACCAAACACAAACCCAATGAAGTTTTTCTCTCGTGCTAAATACCATTATCATCTGACTTGAAGAAGTTATAAGATAATTTCATGCGAAATTATATAACAATTTTGCTAGCAAAGCCTAAAGATATGAACTTTACGTAACGTGAACATGACATTGCAGTTACATTGCCACTATTGTTCTTTCCATATTCAATATTAGAACTAATCGAGATTTTTGGCAACGTGCAAACCCATCACATCTCATGGATGCCGTTTCCTGAACGCTGACAAATCTTACATTCACGATATTATAGTACAGTTTTTCATAGGACATTATACGAGGTGGAATTATTTTTAGTCTTTGTTTCTTACATTATATCCCCTACTTTTACCACTTATGCATTTCTTGATTCTCAACACCGGGTATCAAAAGTACATACATTTGCTTAGTACATGTAAACCATAGATTGCCTTAGTCGATTTTCTCCTAAACTTCATATTACATTTTAGGTACATGTTACACACTTAATGTACTTGGATGTATTGAACTCCTTGAACAAAACTTTGTATTGGAAGGAACTTTTTGGAACATGGATACAGTGAGGAAAAAATATTTAGCTTATTCCCTAAGTATAATGCTAATGTGGCTTGGTGTGGTGTGTCTCGGTCGGTTTTTATTCACCGAACTCGGACAGAGTCCAACGATGATGATCATGATGACGATGGGGAAAAAGAAAGTGAACATGAAAAAAAACTTGTAGTTATTGCAAACTATTTAGAAAAATCGCCTAGAAGATTAATCATAATTATTCATGGCAAAAATTGAAATTCCTACCCACCGAAGAAATGAGCAACTCTACCCATGCAAATCATTATCACTCATAAAAAAACCTTTTTCCTTAGGCTTTTTGATGAACTAACAATTTTAATACCGAAAAGGCAAACCCTCCTGAAATTCAGCCCATGTTTTTCCTCTCACATTTTTTCTAGATGTACATATTCATTATGTATTTTTCTTTGTATTTCGCCATGAAAAAACTGATCGGCTGATTTTCGCTTGTGCTCTTGTACTCATATTTGAGTCTACTTTTTCTCTCTCTTCATTCTCAGAGAGAGTTTAAATGTATTCTTCTGAAGAGTCTATATCTCTCCATCATCAGCATTATTCAAAGTTTTCATTTAAATGTAGTTGTGTGGAGTATACACGAGAGCAGTTTAAAGCCGATTCTCTACTCACCTTGTGCAACAACACTTCGTCACAAAGCCGTCACACAAATTATCGTGTAAGTATTTATCAACTTTCTAATTTTATTTTAATGGCCTAATATCCATTGTACATAATCCTTTACGACCAACGCATGTTTTCATTATTTCAGACTTTCACGTCTTTCAATAACAAATTTTAAGANATTTTAAGAGCATGAGGTGATGTGATTTCACATTATTCCAGATGCATCATCACTCCTTTTTTTCAAGTTTATTAGGTCCACAAGTTGAGAATTGAGGAACAATCTTTGCGAAAAAAAAATATGTGCATGTGGCAAATTCCATATCACCTACAATTCTGCTATAGACAATAGCCCAAGAGAAAAAAATGCTTGGGATTTGATATGATAAGGGCGATAATCGAGACAAGTGTTCAATATTTTAAGACTCGCTGTTTCGCTTGCGTCTCACTTCATCTCTTTATAGATCTCCATATTAATTTTTGATTCATTCGAGAGCTACACTGATAGAGCAGAGATTGACGATTTCATTTATTCCATAGATATTTGTTAGCTCACGAAATACATAATTAATTCACAATCAGTTCAAAACCTGATCTGATACAGTGAGTATATTAAGTGCAGTGAAATTTAAACGCAAACGGTAAATGGTCTTAGGTGAGATTTTTCTAATGGAATTATCATGGAAGTTTCATAGATTTTTTGATTTAGGGAAAAACCAAGTGATAATGACATTTTAATATCAGCCAATTTGTCAAACACCCCTGTTTGATATCTTTTCTTTGGACAAGTTAAGCAGAAAAACTAGCTGGAAGCGAATGGTTCATAGAAAAATCCGGTCTAATCAGGAGTGAAGCGAAGCATATATATTCTAGATAGTTGTGTCCTCGTACATTTACTTCTACGTTGTGATGGTCGGTCACTCATGACGATAGCTATATCTCATGGCAATGAAAATAGATCAATCCCTGGGGCAACGTTGATATTTAGATAATGAAATCTGTGAAAACTATAAAAATAAATAATTTTACCCCAACAAGATTTTAATCATTCACTCATTCTTTGACCATAAGAAGAAATGGACGTAAAGTGACGATGGTCAGATCTAGAACCATGCAGATTCACTGTTTGTAATTATCCGGACAGCAAAATCTTAAGAGTAGGACTAAAGTATAGAACAAGCTCAACTTATCCAGAAAAAAATTGATCCAGTATTGAATAACGGTAGTTTAAGAATGGCAGTTATCCTTGCTCCGCTCCCCATCCCAATTGTAAGAAGGAAAACCACAAATAACGATTTGATTTGTTTGTTACAGGTCGAATTTGGAGCTGGCATCCATTTTCTCGGTGAAGCATTCATCTAGTCATAACGCAATCGTCTGAACTTTCAAGGATAATTTAAAACTTGAGGTGGTAAACAATTATAGAAAAATGTACTCAATGATGCTGACTAAATTGACCCCTGGGATGAGCTCCAATGGAGCGACGGCAGCTGCGCTGGCACGCCTTTTCCAGAATGCCTCTGTGAGAAGTATGTCTTCAGAAGGTGGCGCAGGGCCTAGTCAACATCAAATTCCTGATCGTCTTAAAGGAATTCCAGATGCGGATGATCCCCCATTTTTTGAGATGGTTGAGTACTTTTATCATCGTGCTTGTATGTTGGCTGAGCCGAAGTTAGTGGAAGAACTTAACATCGGACCTCTCGCCACCATTGAACAAAAGAGGGAGAAGGCTACGGGTATCATGAGAATGTTGGAGCCATGTCATCACGTTCTCGAAGTTGCTTTTCCTCTGAAGCGAGACAACGGAAAATATGAGATGATCACTGCTTACCGAGCTCAACACTCCAACCATAGGACTCCCACTAAGGGTGGAATCCGTTACAGTACCGAAGTTTGCGTCGACGAAGTCAAAGCCTTGTCTGCTTTGATGACCTTCAAATGCGCTTGCGTAGATGTGCCCTTTGGAGGAGCCAAAGCTGGAGTCAAAATCAATCCACGAGATTACACAGTGAACGAGCTTGAGAAAATTACAAGACGTTTCACTCTGGAGCTCGCAAAGAAAGGATTTATTGGACCTGGTATTGACGTCCCCGCTCCTGATATGGGTACCGGAGAAAGAGAAATGAGTTGGATTGCGGATACCTATTCAAAAACTATTGGCCATTTGGACATCAACGGCCACGCTTGCGTCACTGGGAAACCCATCAATCAAGGTGGTATTCATGGCAGAGTAAGTGCCACCGGAAGAGGAGTGTTCCACGGCCTGGAAAACTTCATCATGGAAGCCAGCTACATGTCCATGCTTGGCCTAACTCCCGGATGGGCTGAGAAAACCTTCATCGTTCAGGGACTCGGTAATGTAGGTCTTCACACAACCAGATACCTGGTTCGAGCTGGGGCAACTTGTATTGGCGTGCAAGAGTGGAACGGTGCAATTTACAACAGAAACGGAATCGACCCTAAGGCCTTGGAAGATTACAAAATCAGGAATAAAGGTAGCATCGTTGGGTTCCCAGGAGCAGAAGAATACAAAGGAGATGGACTCATTTACGAAGAAGTTGACATTCTGGTCCCAGCCGCTACGGAAAAGGTCATCACGAAAGCGAACGCAGCTAAAATCAAAGCAAAAATTATTGCCGAAGCCGCCAACGGCCCGACTACTCCCGCAGCCGATACAATCCTCCAGCAAAAGAATGTGCTTGTGATTCCAGATCTATACATCAACGCTGGTGGTGTAACCGTTTCGTACTTCGAATGGCTTAAGAATCTGAACCATGTATCTTATGGTAGGCTCACATTCAAATATGATCGAGAGTCTAACTACCATCTTTTGGAGAGTGTACAGGAATCCCTAGAACGAAGATTTGGAAGAGTCGGAGGAAGAATTCCCATTACACCTAGTGAAGCTTTCGCTAAGCGAATGGGTGGTGCTAGTGAAAAGGATATTGTCCACTCTGGTCTGGACTACACCATGGAAAGAAGTGCAAGGGTAAGAAGATAATCTTGCATGATTTTTGTTTTGCTCCATTCACAATTCACTAATTTATTTCCATTTTTTTACAGAATATTATGAAAGTAGCAATGCAATACAATCTGGGATTGGATCTTCGTTCAGCAGCTTATGTCCATTCGATTGAGAAAATCTTCAAGACCTACGCTGATCAAGGGTTGGCGTTCTAAACAAAACGTTATTTAAAATGTATCATTATAGTCAACAATCAACCAATTCATCCTCTTGTGCATTCAAATGTTCATTTTACTCTTGTATTACAAGAAAACAAAAAAGTTTGTACATGCGTAAACAATTGTCAAATTGTCAACTCGTATTATAAAGTATTGATTTGAAAATAATTGATAATGCGTTATATTGAAATTATTAGTAGACTTTAGGCAGTATTTAAAAACTGAAGCAATAGAGTCATATTCATTTTATGGTGTCCTTTAAATACTGAAACTGGTAAAGGGAAGCATGTTTTATCTTGAGTTTTTAATTGAAATTATATGTGTACGGCGAAACACTTTTAACTAGCGTAGGTAGTATTAAATGTCTTCGTGAATGTTTTCATATTTCCAAAATTTTATCATGGGTTTTAACAATTCTCTTGTCAGCAGAATTTCCGTGTCCGTGTCAGTAGTAAAAATAAAGATGGAATGAACGTGTCGTAGTGAAAAATTTGAAGTTTGGCGGTAATTTTTAAAAAGGAGAGCATATCGCCCCATTTTCATATTTTTATTTTATCTCACAAGATTTTGAGCATGAATTTTCATGGCATAGAGAATATTTTTAGAGAAGAAAATATTGAGATTAATTTTCTCGGTTTTAAACTACTCTAACCTAAATATTTTAGTTGCTATATGGCGGGAACCATTTCCAGTTCCACCAAAAGTGGCAAATGGTCACTGGGAATGCATGGATGCGGCGCTCCCACCACGTTATTATCCACAAGCCAGGCTGGATCTAAATGTCCTAGTATGCCTAACGGACGGAGTGTATAGGTAGAGTGAAAGATGTAATCAATAACTCCTTGAAAGTCCCATGTGTAGTTTGTGAAAGGCATGGACTGCATTGGATAGGCGGACTTTAGATCAAAAACGTGTTTGAAGTCCTCTTCGGAAGGAGATGAGGCTATTGGGTTTGACCCTGATTCTGGAGAAGTTTCAGCAGAAGGTGGTCGCGATTTACCGTTATAACTCATGCCTTTAAAGTCCGGATGTGTATTGCTGATCTTCCCATTTTCCATGAATTGGACTACCCCGCTCTGGGGCAAGCTGTTGAAATCTCCGCATACCAAGAGATTCACTTTTTCAAAGGCATTTTTGCTTCCACCTTTTCCTTTGCCTGGAACGTGGTTGGAGTTGGTTGGAGATAAGGAAGATGTAGAAGTAGAGGATGAGGATGATCCTGACCTTCGTTCAAATGCTTGTGATTGGGACTGGCTTGGTTCATTATATTGATCCAAGGTTTCCGATATCTTTCGCAACTCTTTCATCAGCATGATTGTTTGCACTAGTTTGACATCGCAAAAATTTGGGTCCCAGTGTATATGGCAGGTAGCCACTAGTAAAGGTTTAGGCCTAGGATTCACGATACCTCTGAGTCCGGCCACGTCATTTGCCTCCATTTTTGTCTCGAGAAGAGCCACGAGTGCAATATTATCTGCAAAGATGGACCTTATAGTTATTTCTAATTGACATTTTATTTTATCACTAATAATACGGGACTTGCCTTTGGTCTGTACACGATTCAACATGTCATCCCCGTGAAAGCTTGCCCCACTACCCTCTCCTTCTGCTCTCTTTGTGACGTTGGCTATCGCCATCTGATTGAACTCAATCAAATGCTCGCTGAGCAACTTGAACTTGTTCGTTCTATAAAATATGGCACAGCCATCAACAGACTTTCTCTTAGTCTCGAACAAATTTCTCGCTCTACTTTTCGCACCAAATATTCCTGAATAACCCCAAAGCTGAAGCTGTGGCAGGAAGAAGTTGTAGAACTGATCCGTCTCCATTTCCTGTAGGGAAATTATGTCGGCTGCATAATGCACTAGTTCTTGAAGAATGACTTTACGCCTGTAATTCCAATCCAGCGCCCAGGCTGGACAGTAGTTATATAGGTCCTGGGTGGCATATCTCGAACAAAGTATGTTGTAGCAGAGAACCGTGAAACAGGTTCTTTTATGCTTCGTATGGCTCAAGTGTATCCAAGGTCGTGGTGGAGGCTCTTGAGGCATCATATTGTTCGGAATGTGGTGAGGGTAGAGTGGATGAGGTGGTATAGGTGGTGGGGTGAAGTGGCCATTTCCTCCTCCCATAGTTAGAAACTGATAGTTATGTTGTGGAGGATGAGGGGGGAAACTACTAGACGGTCCTGGTGGTGGGCCTGGAGGAAACCCTCCGCAATATTGTAAATTAGGGTTTGGTCCCATTCCATTGAAAAAAGGACATCCTTGAGGATTTGGAAAATTGGGATGGAAATGTGGTGCATGATGGGGCCCTCCGTGAGATTGATGTCTATGGTAAGATTTTGACCGAGTCCCAGAAAATCCTGCTCTTCCACAGTTATTTACTGTTCCTGTGTTGGACAATGTTTCTCCAGACTTTCTCCTCATCATGGTTTTGCAATCCGCCATCCAACCATACAAAACTCCGTTATGTTTATATCCCTACCCAAAATCTCTTTTAGAAACGCTTACTGACAATAAACTCCGGAAGGAAAACTGAACTGAGTGTGAGAGCTAGCTAGAAACCTATCCCCTAAAAAAGCTACTTTAAACTAACTCCCATTTCTTTTTTCTGATAGGAAAAGAGACCAACGCTAGCGATTCTTTTTTTAGTGCATTTTGTCATTTTTTTTTGTTTTTCCCTTTTTCTGAAGATTTTCTGTATAGTAAATGTTTTAGGGGAAATATCCCGATAGCTACCTACAAACTAGGATCTCCTCCTCAGCCTTAATTACAGTTTTTGAGGATAGTACCATCTTATTTTTACCGTTTTTGCACTATGAATTTTTTAAAGTCAAATTATTTGCCATGTTTTGTTCTACTGTATAATTTACAAAACAATGCAATCTTCCGCAAAAATCTCTCGGTAACCGATTCGTGAAGTAAGCTTTTGCTGTAGCATCATAATTTGCATTTAAATGCAAAATTGCAGTTTTGGCGGAAAATGAGGAGCAAATTAGAGGATTGTACGCTTGTCATTTTTTTTGACTGCATCGATGAAAAGCCCACATTGAAAAGAAAGGCCTTTAATGGAGGAAAACACAGAAATGATTTAAAGAATGAACCGGGTTAAATTCACTAAATGCGCTATACTCCCATTATCCCCATTCACACACTGAACAAAGGCATATCTAGTTACATGCATAAGGGAACAAAGGAGGAAATGACAATGTGAAGAGAGCAAGCAGACAACAATGAGTCATTTTTTTTACACTTCTCCGCATTCGACGAACCATAACAATGGTATGAAGCTGGCATGTTGAAGGGAACAAATGCTGAACACTCGCTGATAACTTACAATCAATAATGGTTGGATTTGATTTAATATGCACCAGAGAGTATTACAATTTGTTCGTTCTTCTGGAATCTGGTAGAAATAATCAATTGTCTCACCCAAAGGTATCAATCTAATGATTGTCTAAATACCGGACCGTCTTAAATTTTTAGTGAGTGGCATGTCCCTTTGAGTCACGGCGGCGGACCATATCGTAGTATCGGACAATGAGGTTTTTGTTTCAGCGAGCTGATAAATGCGTGAAGTTACTTAAAAATAGACCTTATATTCATAAAGTAATAAAAAAGCCATTATAATTTTTTTCTCTAATATAATGGCTAAGTGCTTAATGAAATGTAACGGATGACAAGCAAATAAAAAAGAATCTGCATAAGCTGCGCGAGTATTTCTCTCTTTAATCACATCATGAACATTATTTTTTACGCTTTCATACAGTGACTCATTTTTGTGCGTTGAGGAACACTTGGTTTAAGCGAGTAGTGAGTACAGTGGTTCTGCAAAAAAAAAAGTCTCTCTTTACAATTATAATAGTTTTGATCTCGTTGAGTGCAAAAATAATAAGAAAAAGGTGTGAGCAAACAAAACAAAAAAGTAAGTCAGTAAGTAAGTAAAGTAAGACTTTTTTCATGATCATAGCGCATGAATGTGTAAATGTGAGTGGGGAGAAACCCTACACCATTCTCAGCTTTTCTTTTTGAAATAATTTTTCCTTGCTCTTGCTCATGAATGCCTAATAAAAATAAATACTCTCAGACAAAGCTATATAGAGTTGTGCTCGCAATAATGATAAATCTAATGTGCTATACGGGTTAATGGAATGTGCATAACATTTGCATTTCATTTCACACGGACAGATGGATGGGAGGATTGAGCTTTGAGATGATTTTCCTATTACCTTCGTGATTAGCTTTGTCTTGTGCCATTTTATCAAGTTAATGATGTTGGGCAAAACTAGAAATCTGGGGATGACACGCCAATGTTGAAAAAAAATATTGAAGGCGGATGCATGACACTGGCTCTCATTTTTTTAATGATTGGTATCTTCCTCCCCATAATCACTCGTTGCGCTGGTTTGTAGGATGAAAAAAGTGAAGTGCATGTAGTCTCTATTGTACCGAGGGAGGAAACAATAAAAAATGGGCAAATGTATTATTACTCTATAATGAATTTATGATTGATCTAGGAAAAAGTTAATATCATATTTGTTCAGGGGAAAATGATGAGCAGTGACAGATTTTACTGTATTGTAAATTATGATGTTGAGCTCATGTACCTAATGCACTCCCACGTTGTTTCGCTTTTGAGAAAGCTCAAGCTTTTGCGTTGCTTATGCTTCCATTACATTGCATTATTTCTGTGAAACACATTGCAACTTTTGTTATAATGATTTCGTTGCGATGCTCCAATTACAGCGGACAAGCCACACCTGATAATACATAGCATATCATGTTATTCACGTTAGATTGCTATTTTCAGAAAATGAAACATTGTAATTTGCAATATGGTGTAGCAAGTGCTTAATGCAAGTTTTGCTTTAGTTTTTTGATTTCATCTTCTTTCTTGTTTAGCTTTAATCCCTCATCAACACGTTGGATTAAACTAGAATCAAGAATAATCTTGTTACTATATTCCTTGACTTTGTTTACATTTCGTTTTCATTTAGTAAATGCTAATAAATTGTTAATTTTAATGGGAAATTCAATAAAATTTTGCACATGTTGAAGGCACCATACAAAATATTTTTAAGGGGCAATCAGCACGGAAAATGTTATCCCTTTCACTGAACACTCAAGCTCATCAATAAAGATCATGTGCGCTGTATTTTATCTAATCATGCTATAGCTCATTAATTGGCTTTTGTAATTCCTCTAAAGACTATAAAATAACTAAATCACCAACCTTAAAAATTTGGATTTTTTAGATACATTTACTTACGCCATTTCGTATAGCTTAAAAATTATATGGTTTGTGTCTTCTCAACTAATTTAGAAAATTATGTGCGTAACGAAGTAGAAATTTAATTTTTTAAAATTTATTTTGAATGGTTTTTTGTGACAGTAACGCTGTACAGGGTTGTATACAAAATTATGTACAAAATTCGTGTGATATTGAAAAATGCTTGCTTTGCTTTGGAGTTCCCAGTATAAAACAATGTTGCTGTACGAATTTATGTCATGACATAACGCAACTTGTCACGCAATCGTTTAAAGTAGTGAGTAAAGCGCTGCCAATCACCAGAGAGCAAAAACCGGCAAGTTTTTTTTCAGAACTACGCAAGAACTATCTTGTACGCAATAGCTCAAGTGTTTTTCAAAGATTGTTTTATGTTTGCAGAACAAACCATGTTGCGTTTTGTCGTGTGCCACTTACTTCCTGGTTTGGTTCCCTTTTTGCATAATCCCCCATGAAAAGAGATTTTGTGCGTTAGTATGGTGTCGTCGTGTTAGTTGTCGCAAAACCTTATTCACAAACTAGCGTACATTTCAATTAATGATTACTACTGCTTATAGGTATATCACTCATTGTAAGCTTTTCCCATTTACATTCTTGCTTGAAAATTGGATAAAGAAGTTTCGAAAGTGCATTTTTGTTTATAAGTATACCATATACAGATATTTATATGCCTCTCAATTTCTGTACTAATTTTTTTTCTGTTCCTTGTTGCTCAAAAACATTTTGAAAAGACTTTGCTCATATAGGTGTATACTTGTATGCAATCAAGATATGCTAATTGCGATAGATGCACCACTGCAATAATTGCATTTCTCACTGTCTATTTTTAACAACCAGATAAATAGATGTTTGTACAGAAGAAGAGATTACAGTCCATAAAATTACTTCATTTTCTCATGCACCAAGTGTAGAAAAAAAATCCATTCATGGGATATAATTTCTTTCAAGTCGATACAGTAATTTACGATAGAGAAACAGAATCCACAGATTAGATCTGATTTGATATGGATGATACAGATACACAATCTCAAAATAAACTTCATTGCATCCAACAGGTTTTAAGAGGAAAAGTTGTTTTGCTTTTTGAGTGATCCAGTTTTTTCAAGAACTGTACATTTGTAGCATCATCTTCAGTTTCGAAATCATCACCCTCATCATCGAAATCATATCATTTTTGAAAATTTAATACAATATTATTCGAACATCTCTTATCATTTAAATTAAAACTTTATCTTATACTTGGCTCAGAGCCTATTATTAATAAAATAATGATATTCTTTCTTGCCTTGTGCAGCTTTCATTAGAATCGAACGTTGGATAAACAGCAATAAACCACACTGATAGACAAGGGAGAAACAAGATCAGTTTTCGAAATACAAAAGTAAACTGTGTTTTGGGTTCAGTCTACTGCATTGTGAGTACTACAGAATATCTAATTTTTCGATTGAAATATGATTTTTGTAGCTTCATCAATTCTCAATTCAGTAGGATATTATAAATGTTATATTATAGGAGACAGATTAATATAAGAGGTATACGCAGAATTTCTTACACTATCTGGTTTGAAGAAGACATATCAAGACAAGAAAGGGCGACAAGTTTTCTATATCATCTTCATAACTTGATTGGTTTCCTCTACGAAATAAACGACTCATCAAACTGCTTTTATTCTTCTTACACATTGTACACATTCTCGTCTTTCTGTGCCGGTTTCCCTATTTGAAAACCGACTCCAAAACTTGTTCTCAATTTTCGAAAAAGTCGCCCCATCCCAATACGATTTGATCATCGACAAGACTGACAGCACGACTTTGACTTGTGCTTTTTGTTTGCCAACTAGAACTATCATTATGTTGCACACGAGCACCTATTATAATTCAAAAAGTAAACAAAAGTCTATATGGTTATAAATGTGTTCCACTAATACAGTTTCAATTTTTTGTCTTTGAAAAGCCAAAGCAATAATTAAATATGTACATGTATACCTACACTATACATAGACCTAGCGGGCTTGATAAGATAAATAGGTCCCCTTTCAGATAAAGTGAAACTGGTCTGGGCTGAAAGAATGCAGAAAAAATATCTACAGAAAATAGACAATTGCGCTAAGGTAGAAATGTCACATGAAAAAGTTTCCTTGTTGCAATTCACATGGCTCGTGCGCAATAATTGCCTTAGCTAAAATACATTTTTTTCTCTCATACATGAGCACCATAAAACTCATTCAGATTGCAATCCGCCCACAATCAGAAGCCAACTACACGATTTGTTACGTATTTCCTGAATGTTGTGTGGCACCATGCAATAATAATAGTAATGAAATATTTTAGCCTTCTGTTCTACAAATAATTACCATTGTCATGCATAGTCTTTGGCATTGCGTACTCAAGAAAAAAATTATTATGCGTAAGTTAATAACGATCGCAATAATAAAAGTGTCGTTTTTGTCAGTGTTTTAGTGTGTCAGCGGGTCAGTAGATAAAAATGCTGTAGTTTGGTCGTTGTAAACTGCAGTAGAAATGCTGCAAATGGTGCGTTTCATGGGCTCGTGAAAACGAGCAAACTCATGGCTTGCAGTTAAATGGACAGGTTAATTGAATATATAGATAAAAATGCTGTAGTTTGGTCGTTGTAAACTGCAGTAGAAATGCAGGCAAGTACAGCACACGGAACATCGTTAGTGCAATCATGAAAAGATTATGATGATTATTATGAGCTCTCTCTCTCTCTGTCATCATCATTATGATTCTGTTTATTCCTCTTCACCTATTGCTTCAGTGCAAATGGTGCGTTTCATGGGGCTCGTGAAAACGAGCAAACTCATGGCTTGCAGTTAAATGGACAGGTTAATTGAATATAGACATGACTTGACACAAGGCAAGACCTGACTTCCTTATTTTGCCAAGAAGGTAGAGAGAAATTTCGCCTTGGAGGAAAAAGGAGTTTCAAAGTTGAACTAGAAAAAGCATAAAATATTTCAATTTCTCTACATGAGATGATAAAATACTCCACCATCCCATTTTTCAATCAGTTTAGATAGAGTCTCAATATTTCTTTAAATTAGAATCCATATAGTGCCTTAAATGATAGATGAGACGCTATGGCTTAAAAAGGGTACCATATTTATGACTTTACCTTTTTTAAATCAAAACTCGTCTTTATTTTTACGATTGAGATCGCATCGGATCTTTTTTGAAGAAAATGATGTGGTTTTTTTCCTCTTTCAAAAAAAAATTTATACGGATAAGGAAGGATAGACGGTTGACGCGTTATAAGTCGAAGAAGGAGGGCAAACGATTTTTTTTATTTGGGTCTATTCTACATGTGCAAAAAAATGTTGTCTTGTGAAGAAGAGATGCAAACTAGAAGACGAAAAGAGCAGAGCAGAAAGCGTGCATACCACTTTTTGCATCGTTATTATTATACATTTTGAAAAATCTCTATTTTCTTAACTTTTTCATATTTAAAGAAACATGCGTTGATTTGCGTGGCTGGTTACTAGATAATGCAACGCTCAATGCCGGTAGTGTCTATAGGTATTAGTTTATAAAGGATGTAAACGTGATCTATCCTTACGAAAAATGATGATGAGGTTTTTCATTCCTTAAGCGTTTTGTAGGGTAAACACAGGATGAGCAAAAAAATCTTTTGCGCAGTTTTTTTTTCATTATTTATTTACCTGGCTGTTATAAAAAAGCAGGTTGCATGCTTTAAAATGTACACCATACATCTTGCATACTTTTTTTTGCATAGTCAACGATGCGAAGTCTTACAGAAAGCAGTGTTTCATTAGACTTATCTACTTTTGAAGTTTTAAAGGGAATCTTAAATCACGATGAAAAATCATGATTTTTATATTTTTTGTTTCTCGATGACAATGCCAGTGGCAATGCTGTCACTAAAGAAAAGTAGTTCGATGAGTAGGTGTGTACCCTTCTGCTTTTCCTCTGTCGCTGCAACTTTTCAACAAGTACATAAAAACGAATGAAATCTAAAGCAGGTTGAGTTTCTGGCTCGATGACAAAGTGCAATATGGATTTGGATACATCGACCAAAGAAAATAAAATGAATGATCAAGTCAAGCTTCTTTGGTTGTGTGTGCATTGAGGCAAAAGAAAAAGGAGAAAAAACTTGACTCAAATTAAAATTTTCTTTAAACTTTTCTTCCTTTGGCTTTAGCTTCGTCATCACATGATCAAGCTAGTTTTTCTAAACGTTCTCCTTTTCACTCGCTACAAAATGCAAATAGAAACGTACTTATTTCAGTAGTAACACACTTTCTCCTCATCTGAAAAAAGTTGAACATGAGAAGACTCAAACTTTAGAATCAAGTCCGCTTATGCACTTCTTCTTGCAGTCTTCTTGAGTCTTCAATACATTTCGCACATTGTCAGAATCATCGTAAGATGATGAGATGAAAAGGGTGCGCGCACAGAAGGCTTAGGAAAAACAAAGGGTTGATAATAAAAGTCTTCTACAAATTGAGTCTACCACATCCGTGCGACTATGCTACTTTAAAAAGGATAGAGGAACAAGCAAAAGAAAAATTATACACTTATGTGTTACTTTATATTGTGCAAAGTTTCGAAAAAAGTACTGCGTGGATAGGTAGTGTCTTTTTATCCCTTAAATGCATTAAGGATATACATTTATGAAGGTAAAACGTGATGCGTTTTGTTTTGCGTAGCTAAGAAAGCAAAGTATGTATGTTTAAGCGAGTGCGCGCGTGTTCCCTTTTTCAAAATTTTAAAACAAGTAACAAAGCAAGGAAAATTCATTTTTTCCCCTCGTCAAACATCAAACGCAGGAACGCACTAAGAAACTGATGATGATAGGATGGATGGGATGAAAACTCTCTTTCAAATCATTTCCGTACACTGTTGCTTACTCACTACTAAATACTGACATATTAGAGGGGAGGTAAAAACACAATTTCATTTAATACGGCGGTGTTGGAAGAACAATAATGAATGAGAGTGTGTGTGGGTATTTCACTGATAGATATGATCAGTGCGATGATGATCATGATGATCATCATCAATGTTAAGTCAGTTGTACTAACTATACTAGTATAATTGAGAAAGGGGCAAAGTGTTGGTCTCTCTGCAAAATTCAGTCTCTGTCAAAACGTGTGACAGATTCTCTTTCTCTCCTTTTCCTCCCTTGGTTTTGTTTTGATAGTTTTGTTGTTGGTGGTGGTGGCCTGGTTAATATTGTAATTGTCATCGTTGGAGGAGTGTTTTAATTTTAAAGAAGAGTGGCGTGGTCTGGTGCTTATCTTGTATTGCATTGCGTGAAAAATGGATGCGGTTTGAAGAAGCTTTTACTTGAGTCTTGTCACCAGCGCAATAATAAGATTGTGCATGTGTTCTTGATGCATTGCAGTTATCTTAAAGACAGAAGAAGAAGAGTCAAACAATTATATTTACAGAGGGGACTAAGGAGGAAAGATAACCAAGAATGTGCGTGCGTTATTGAGAGATTGTATAGAGGAAAAAGCCATTTTCGAAATATCGTCACATTTTTGTCGACATTGTCACTGGGGATGAGTGCTGCTCGAGTGGTGTGACAATGCTCTCGATTAAAGGGTATTTTTGGAATGGGGTGGTGATCGACTAGTGTTGTTGTGGTTGTGGTCCTGTTTGCCAGTCTCCGCTTCATTGTTTATTCAATGCAACTAAGAAGTGGATTAATTAAATACTAGACGAGGTGAAATGTCGATGGGACTTTGGTGATTGATTTTGTTTTTGACAAAAAGTGAATTTAGAAAATAAAAAAAATGTAGTGGATTCAAGGGGTGTTTGAGTCAAGGGACAACATGAAGGCGACTTTGTTTCAAAAAGAAATCAATTTTCTTCAAGGACGAAGGCTAAAACAGCCATAAAGTCTAAATCCGATTTAATGATTTAAAATTGATAAATTGAATCTGAGATTAAGATTTGTGTGATTTGTATTAGTTAATGGTGTTAAATTCAGAATTTATGACGTGTTGAATAAATTATACCTTAATTTGGCCTTATTGGGGCACTGTGAGACGGACATAAAACCTGTTCCTTTGATAACTTTTTTTTGTTGCAATTTTTGCCCTCGTTGTTTTTCCTTCGGTTAAGCGAAGGAAAAGCTTAAAACCGTAAAGCTGGAGGCTATCAACGAAATTTCGGATCGTAATTATTTCTTAATTCATAAAGGTAACTAAAGTATAGAACGGCTTTCATTTTGCAATAATAGTTGAGTGAGTGTGAACGACGCTCTCATTTGTCGAATAAAAAGTGTTACATGCCGGAAGCAAAAAAGTGTGTCATGCACGACTGCAGCGAAAAGCAAGTTGGGCAGTAAAGCAGACAAGCAGCATTTTGTGTTTAGAGAGCAGTCTAAACAATAAACCAGCCACTTGTTCACAATTACATGCTAAAGTTGTCATAATTAGCCAATAACCCTCGCACCCCAACCAAAAAAGATGTGTCTGTATCCTGGAACACATCAAGTCATAAGAAATTATGTAAATTCGAACTTATGATCTACCTACAATTTAAGCGTTGGGGGAACAGACGTTTACTTTTTTTGAAAGTAGGTCATTTGGAATGCAAAAGTTACAAAGATCAGAAAAGGAGGAACTGAAGTTTTTGAAAGATACTTTCGATTTTACTTTTTATTACCCTAGATTTCGAAAAATGACTGCAGGGCTTAAATAAATGATTGAAAATTGCAAATTGATGATTTAAGTTGGGTTATGACTTTATATGAAATGAAAAGGACATTTATGAGACAAACATAGTCAACTAATTTGTTCAATTGTTTATTTCATTTTTCTTTTTAAAATCGTTTGGAGGGTGGACCGGTGACCATTCATTGTGGTGGTCTACCAAACACATCGTGGATGATTCCGTCTTCGGGAACTGATAATGACAGCGGAGCTGAACAGTCATCAGCGGGTCTCGTATTACACCGGAGTTAAGCTCATTCGTCACCATCAGAATCAAAACGGCAACAATACCTCAACCTCAGCTAGCAACTCTACTGCTAACCCCACGAACTCAGGGGCAGGCGGTAGCAGTGTGACCACTCCCAGCGGATATTTTCCTCCGCCAAACAACCATCATCCCCATTATCCACTACACGGACCGCCACCACCACATCACCAGCATCCGCCGCCTTCTTTACCACCTCATCATCCAGGACATTTTCATCTATCATGTCCAACAGGGCCGCCGCGCATTCAACACCCTGGTGGTATGCTCCACCTGGGTAGTCATCATGGACCTCCTCATCATCCTCATCCTCACTCCCCTGGCCATCCACACCAGTTTGGACCAGGAGGAGGAGCTTCCAATCAAGCCACTAGGCTATATGCAGGCTCGCCACTGATACGCAGCTCCGCATTCCATTCGATGAATGGAAATACAGGAAACCACAAAAGGTCATATAAACATCAGAATAGAGGTCACCATGTCCAAAATGGACATTATAATGGAAACAAGTTTGGAGCAAATCAAAACCATCATCCACATCCAGGCAATATAATCATCGGTGGGAGCTGTAGCTCAGGTACCAGCTCTAGTTCAAGTAGCAATGAACATCTCAACTCATTTCAGTCTCCAACGGCTAGTCCAACAGGGACTACGAAACTAGACATCACCGCATTAAAACTGT
The DNA here is from genome assembly GCA_036850885.1 of Lepidocyrtinus dapeste. Lineage (NCBI taxonomy): Eukaryota > Metazoa > Arthropoda > Collembola > Entomobryomorpha > Entomobryidae > Lepidocyrtinus > Lepidocyrtinus dapeste. Next base: position 17,962 of record JAANSQ010000490.1, read on the forward strand.
CCTCAAGTCCCCCCAATCATGGTGATTCATCTACTTCATCGTCTAGCAACAATTCTTCGCCTGGTCCGGCAGGATCACCATCTCCTTCGGCTCCTAGTGCTTCACCAAGCTCATCTGATGGAAACAAAGACTTGGATCACTTTTACTTTTTGGATGAACACTGGAAGCCCACCACGGATGGGACTAACATACAGAATAACAATGGTACCGGTAGTGGCAGCTCTTCAACAAGCGGAGATGTACTGGATAATATGAGCTCCTCTACAAACTCGATAATTAGTTCTCATTGGGCCAGCTCTAGCAGTGGATCTCCATCTCCACCTGCATCGAATAATTCAGCCGCTTTGACAATGATGGTGGATCAGTTTTTTGCGACGAGGGACAATACTTCGTTTTCCAACCTGGTGGATATTAACAATAATACAATAGGAGGAACCACCATGGATTTGAACCAAGTCGGGAGGCACCCGCACCCGAGGGGGGATCATCAAGATCTTTTTCATAGTTTTAGTAACAATAATTGTACTGGGGCATCAGGGTTATTTAACTTTGGAGGAGGAAACAATAATAATAATAATGATGTGGGCATTAGGTCATCATTATCGGGGGGAGCGACAACAGTGGTCAATGTTGAAACTCAAATTGGCACATTCAATGGGCAACGGGATTTGGAAATTAGACTTTGTTTTATTAAAGGTGATCATCATACTCAGCGGGGAACGGTTATGCATTCAACCAAAGCAGATTCTACCAAATTTAATGAAAATAAAGCTCATGATATGGCATGTATGAGCAAACCAAGTTCCACTAATAATGTGGTTGGGGACCCATTTACCACCAAAATTGATACTAACAGAAACGAACTCAGCTCAGCCACTTGCTTTGGCTTCTCATTACCTCCCAATCCAAACCTAGAACTAGAGAAATCCTCTTTACTGTCCGACCCTAAAGAATTGAAAAATTTTTCCCAAAATTGAAGCATGAGCTTGAAACTTCCCAAAAGACGGTCCCAATTATGAAATTTATGAATAACTAAAATTTTGTTTTAAATTAAGGAAGAATCAGTGGCACAGATAGTGTGTAAGAATAAGATTTCATAGCAGATTACCTTATAGAGATTACCGAAGAAATTTTCACTTCTCATTTCTCTGTAGTGTCTTCATCTTTGTTTTGTTTAAAGCGTTTATTAATGTTTACTATTTCTGTTATTTTTTACTGTTCTTCTCTAACCATTTTTTTCGTTTTCCCCGCTGACACAAATAATAGTCTGAGGAGTCATTTAAAATTAATATTTTGTACATTTTCCTGGAGAATCGATCTTAAAATAGTCAAATTTTTATAATACCGATTTAATGTTGTACATTTCTACTGTTACATAAATGTCTAACGTCAACTCTATACATAATTATTATGGTTGTTGTATTATAATTTGGTGTATATGAAAAAAAAGGATTCTCTCTCTACGATATTTTTGGGGTTAAACAAACGGATACACTTTCATTATAAATCTTTCACCTTTTATAAATAATTTATCTTTAAGAACATGTGAAAAAAAATGATTTTGATGAAATCGTATTTTCAAATTTCATTATATTGTTCGTGTATATTTATAACGTGGTTTTAAAAATCGTTTATTTTAAGAGGAGTATAGAGGTTGCATTTTAACTTTATGAAAAATATTTATTTTTTTCCACGTGATGTAATTTAAAAGTTTACAGTTTATTGTGGTGTTGCACATAGACCTCCCATCATGAGATATCGATGATTTATTGGGACGAAATGTAATAACTATTATATCGAATAGCGAAGTAAGATCTTGATAGAACTTTAACTTATTTTGATACTTTTGCTGATTTTTTCTCGTTTCTAGAGTCAAAATTTGATTAAACATTTAAACATTATTTAATTATCCTAATCATATCCTAAATATCTTAAATATTATCAACTTGAACTAGATGCAACGTCAGATACTTTTACTACTAAAAAATCTGTCTAAAAATAAAATGAAACGTTCTTAAAATTTTTTGTGTACATGAGCACTTGCGTATGAGTACTCGTCATTTTCGAACAGTCTGTTAACTCTTATAAGGATGCGGTATGTATTCCTTAAACAGTTTGTGAAACAGATTAGGTATCCGCTTTGTAAGTAACACTAGCATTCACTCTGTGAACGCTCGAACTGAAGCTCCTCAACTCCACTTTTTCTGGATTCTCTATCGCCGCGTCCTTTTCTTCCACCCAACCATTGGAGACTTTGGCTCTTTTGGCAAGATAAATTCGGAGGTCAAATGCACATCTTGTCTCGAGCAAAGGTAAGAATGTTACGGTAGCCGTGACCTGACGAATCACGGTTCTAATCCCTTGTTGAATTTCTGCTATTTTCTTTTTCCCGTACTCTCGTTTCCCACTGAAAATATAAGATAAGATAAGTGAGATTTTCTTCCTGGCAGATGCAGGCAGTAAAAATTTAATTACCCTGTGATAGTCACGTCCCCATCGAAAGGATTAACATTTTGAACGTCAAAGTCCCACTTTTCTAAATTTTCTCCGGTGACGGCTGATGTTATAATCAATGAGACTCCCTTCAGTTCCCTTTTGGATAACCAACCTGCATTCAGAACAAATTAAAATCCAAAAAGTTTTATCAGTAACGTACACTCTCCTTAAAATGATGATTATCCTTCTGGCATACCTTCTATGTGTGGTATAATGTTGTCAAAATAGGCATTTATTTCGGGATCCTTCGTCATAAACAATGTTATTTCGTAGTGCTTGGTTTTTTCGAACGTCTCCGGAGGGTATACTCCTCTTTGGAATAAAATTGAATTGACGGCATACTCTGTAATTAAGGAATATTAAATTCAATCTTCACATTCTCCTTCAACTTAAATTCCCCAAATTAGTTTTAATTATTTATGATTCCACTTACTAAAAAAATCTACCACAATATTAGCGCTACCGGTCAATGTAATCGGCTTTACCATTGACTGGTTCATAGAACAATTAGCAAACGACATTGACATATTCATTTTGTACCACTAGTTCTCCAACCTTCGTTCTGATCAAAATTACTGATATGATTAGAGACTGAATTCGGATCGATTTTCAAGACACTATAGCTCACAGCTAGTGAACTACAACAGTAACTCAAAGGATTAAATTTTAAATTATTATAACAAACAATTCTAAGATTCACGATTTTATATTATAAATATAAACAAAGATTAAGCTCAAGAGCTGCCAAACCTAAAGGCAAAGCCTTTGAGTCTTGAGTCTTTGTCAGTTACTTACCGCTATGCAAGTACAAAATGTTCTTTCATGTGCCAGCTTCTGAATGTTGCTCTGCTTAGTCTTCTTGTGCGATATGCATTACAACATTATCGGGGCAAATAAAGAAAACCCGAGACTGCAGATGCAGATGAGCAGCGTTTGTTGTGTGAAGGAATGCTAATTATGAGCATGTGAGAAAGTTTACGAGAAAAAATAAGAAACGAAATTGTTATTATTTAAATGGTTTCTAGCCTATGATTATAAAATTATAATTCATAATTAATTAGTGGGATGTTGAACGTATAACAAATTGTACTTGATTTTTCTTTATTGCAGTTGTAGTCAAAATAATTTGAATACACGACAAATTTTTTCATTCGGTTCGGAATGCTTCCTTGTATTGTATCACGTTCGCTGGCACTTCCCAGAAATCACTTAAATAGCTATTTCCCACAGAACCATTTCCAAATTATCAGGCAGTTGCAAACCAGTTCCATTCTAGAAAAGTCACAATCCGGTCGCCCTCGTCGTTACAAAACGAGCAAAAAGCATGACAACCCGTTAACCTACGAGCAGGCTTACAGACCAAATGATATTGGAAAGAAAAAGGCTTGGAATTCATATAACACTTGTAAGTGTAACGTTTTCCCTGATTCCTAAAACTGTCAACCTTACATTTCTTTTAATTTATTCTGTTCCTAGGTGAATAAAATGTAATTTTTGCTTCATTTTTAGCTGCTTTGGATTTTGATCCCGGTGCTCCACTTTATGTTGGTTCGAGATATGCTCTACGCACTTCACAAACTGTAACGGAAGATATGTTCATTCGAAAGTTTCTCACCGGAACGTGGCACAAATTATTTCTCTCCGAAATAATAATCAAACGTAATGCAAACATGATCCGTATAGCAGGGATTGTGTTGAGAGATTTGCCACCTCGCAAAATATATTTTCTTATTGGATACACTGAAGAAATGTTAAGCTCCTGGTTGCAATGTCCCGTTAAATTAGAATTACAAACTGTAGCGGATAAAAAGGATGTCATCTTCAAATATATTTAAAATATTTTTAAAGAGCTCGACTTTTTGTACGCCTACTAACTAGTCTAATTAAATTATGATTATGGCTGGTAGAGATCAAAATGATTAAATAAAGCCAAACCGTTTTCGAATACTATATTTTTCAAGACTAATTAAACTCATTTTTATTCAAACATTTAAGAACAAGAACAAACCACCTCAAGATTAAAGAATTTAATAAATACCCATTTATAATGTAATGCATATTCATAGTTGTTCCCAAAATTGAAATATTAAAGTTTACAATATTTTTTCCAAGTTTAATTCTAAGGCTGAGCATGGATTCACCAATTCAAACTTTTCGCACACTTCCGGATGTAAAACCCCCAGGGAGCCGATGACATCCCCGCTTACAATAATGGACGCACCTCTTCCTTCAAAGTAGGTTTGGTTATCGTCATTAGCCTTCAGGGAATAGTCCTTAATCTCCAGAAGCTGCATCACTCGATCTAGCAGACCATGAATGACTTCAAAACCTGGAGATTTGTTGTAGTACACAGCGCTCAGATGTCTTTCATTCCTGGCTCCTGTGTCCACGCTGGCGTCAACTTGTACCACATCCGAAATTTCAAATAACTTTAAGGGCAACGGCATCTTTTTATTAGCTTGGATAGTCTTTAAAAGGCCTGGGAGTAAGGTATTTCTGGCAGTTTGGAACTCTAATGTTTTTGGGTTGGAAACCTTTGCGAGTCGAGGTTCGACTACAGCTCTGGGCTGCTTGATTTTCTCACATTCATCTTCAATGGAGCATAGTGAGAAAGTAAGTGCTTCGGTGAATCCAGCTTGTGCCACGTTTTCTCTTAGTAAATCGGTAATTTTATTTAGAGGGAACTGCTT
>JAANSQ010000491.1:0-23130 GCA_036850885.1 Lepidocyrtinus dapeste
ATATTCAGAAACAAAAAAAAAACAATGAAAATTTTTTCCTTTCTCTCCAGCATCATGGACGCTCTTGACGGAGTCCCAATCCCTCAGCTCATCCAAACTTACCTCAGGCAATACAAGGAAGCCATCTCCCAAGGCAAGAACTCGAATAAGGACTGTGGCCAGATCTACTCTAACTGCAAGTTCTCCATCAAGGATGTGTTGAACAAAGCCCAAACGAAGAAGAGGGCGTAAATAAACTCTACCCTTTAGTACACCAGACACTTCATCCATTTTCCTCTCTCTGTATCATAATTGGGGTATCGTGCCAGTTTTCTTCTACGAGTTCGGATAAATTTATATGAGTTATTCCATCTTCCATATTATGTAACACCTTGTAATCATATTGATATTGACAATGCAATACGATCAAAGTACTCATGTTATGTTAAAAAAAGCCGTAAATTATTCCGTATTTACTAAATACCCACGCGTCCAGAAATATTGCGTTAGTTTAAAATAAGTCGAAAACAAAATAAAAATTTTACGGTTAATCTGTCGACCGGAAAAATATCTGTAAAATAACTCTCAATTTTAATTTAATTTATCATTTTTACACTGTTGGCTTTCTAAAGTTTTTTTTATTAAGTACCAAAATGAGATTATTATTTCTCCTTTCGTGGATTTTGTTGCCAGAGAGGGTGAATCTATTTCAGAGAAAGAAAGACTTCTAAATTTATAGGGTTTTTGTTCAGCTCATTTATTTCTACGAATTCTCTCGAAGGAATAAGTCTTAGCATAAAAATACTTGTTGTAAATATAGTTTTTAATTTTTATAGTTTACGAAAATACAATAAAATTTTGTACAATCTTTTGTCGATTTTTGTATGGTCTTAAGGTATGTAATGCTGGTTAGGTTTGAATATGGTTCCTTTTTTATGAAGAGGGGATTCATATGATATGCCAACCGATTCACAGAATGATCTACCAAACTTGAACATATTGGAACATATTAGCCTAATTTAGCAAGATTTACTAGATTTAATTTGTTTTTGCATGTGAATTTAAGTTATTAATAAATTAATATTACTTTTTAATTGTATAATGTAACCTTATGGAGGAAAAATTTGCAAGAATGCTTTGGAAAATTGTAATTTTGTTGTCCAGTTTTGTTACAATAGTATTAAGGGTTTCTCATTTTTTTGGGGTGAAGGGTACTCTCAAATTTCACTTGATGATTATTTGGTTTAATTTGATTTATTATTAATTATATAAACTAGTTTATTGACTGTAAAACTGTAAAGGAGACTTTGTTAATTTATTGCACGTGGCATTGATTTGTTTTCGCATCTGAAACTGAGCTTCACATGGAAGTAGTCACCTGTCAGAAGATAATTTTTAAACGGTATAAACCGTTGCATTTTGGTTCATACATTTAAGTAAAGTTAATGGCCTAGATTACAGTGTATGTTTTAAGGATCTTTATTATGCAGCGATAATTACTTGGTCTGTAACTGGTACCTCCTTATGGTCTCCTTTGCCAAACTAGGTTGCTAAATGAGATTTAAACATCCGTAAAATGAGGGTAAATGTGAATTTTTAACAAATGTGAGTCTTTATAAGCTCTGCGGAAATGGTCGGACTTAGCCTAGTAGAGCTTTGGAGAAGATACCATATCTCCATTAAAAATGAAGTGAGCATAAATGTGAAATATTTTATGCTGAGTTTACACTGATCAAAATTTTAAAGAAAACGTTGAGAGAGCAAAGCCATGATGAGTTTCGTACATCTCGTTCACCGAATATTTTCCTTTAAGTTAGGTCTAGTTCTTTCGCGCAATAGTAGATCAAGGAGATCTCTTTCTCCTTTTATGTTACCGTTTTCTATTCCCGAGTTTGTGATTTTCCTGACACTTTTAGTCTTATGCATGGAGAGCGTGCACACCTCAAAGCTTCCACTTTCACCGTCAGATCTATCCGAGGAAGTTTCAAGGACTTCTCTTTCTTTCACGGAAGAAACTCTAGCATCAGTACGTTCTCAAGGTGCCCCTGTGCTTTCAAATGCAGATGAAAGTCGTGATCTTCCCGAAAAGGTTGATCTAGAAGGAGACGGATCTGCTGCATCGAAGACTCTATTTTTTGGTGAGGATACGAACGGAGTTTCAATCGTGATTGGAACTTGGTTCCGTTACGGGTCATACACTTTGGCATTTGCCTTGTTTGGATCAGCTTTTCTAATAGCTTGTGCCGCAGCTGCTACATACTATACTGTTTTTGTCGTTACAGAGCCATCCCAGCAAGACAGGTGGGTTGATGTATCAAAATGTATTCACTTTTGATCCGAGGTAAATTCTAGCCTTTCTCCTCAATATTCGAAAATTAATTTCCTCCTCGAAAAATGACAGATCATCCTCTCTTCCCGCATCTCCTACATTCTCCAACGGCATGGATAACTGGAACGTAGGAAGAGTCTTAAGAGCTATTCAGTTTGCTTATGAGACTTACGAAACTTTTGACCCGTACAGTGCTACATGTCAGCTCAAAACTGTTTGTGAAACTCAAGAAGGCAGCCAGTTCCAAGGATCTTTGCTCAAAAGACTTGTGCACTTTCTCGTGTAAGCCTACTTACCTAAGAAGATTATAAAAGTTCAATAGAATCTCTTAGGTAGCCCCCAGCTGTCATAAATGTATTAAATGTATCATTTCAGACACTCGGAGCTTGTTCAGAAGAAGTTGGAGAATGCAGTCGAGCTCAGAGCCGCAGATAGGATAGGAAACGATCCCAGGGAAACGTGCAGAGAAAGCTACCCAGAATGCCGATTCTCCTTGAATAAAATATACGAAAACTATGTAAAGATTTAGGAGCTTTGTAATAAAAAATAACTGAAATCCAAGAAATGGTCAAAATAATGAGCATAAGAATTTTCCTGGCAGCCACTAACCCACCTCCTAAAATCGAGCAAATTATCGCCCATACATCTCATTAAACTTACAAAAATAGAATTTACGGACCAAAAGTATAAATTCGTTCACGAAAAAACCAGTGAATTTGTGTAGGTGGCTAGATCCGAAATCTGTAAAGCGTACAATCCTTAATAATTAGGAATCGAACTTTCACGAACTTTTTCTTCCTCCCTGTTACCTCACACATAAGAAGTATTTATTATGAAGTTATCAAACATTCGTTGACTTTAAAAACATGGCTATTGAAAGCACCTGCTTAAACTAATTTATTTCATTCTCCTTTCGAATCATTATAATTGGCCTGCAATTAGCTCAAACAAGAATTCTGCATGTCCACTTCACTTCTCCATTTTGATTGATTACTTTGGCATATTACATCTCTTGTTGTGTCATTTTTAGTGTGTAACTCTAACAATCGAATCAGACCAAACAATTTCTTTTCTTGTCTCTTCTGTCCTGCTACTTAATTAGCTAAATTGCCCAAACAAATAAAAAGAGCGAAAATACATAAACAACGCAATGCAATGTATTATCGGTCATTGATTCATCTTTGCTGCATTTGATTTAAATAAACGAAACCAGTTTATTAGTCGTTACAAGTCACTTTGAGAAAACACTGTACATCAAATTATCATTTAAAAATAAATTGTTTCAACTTTCATTTTCATTTCTAAACTCGATATATGTAGGCAATTTATTTTTTACTCGAAGTAGATGAGTGGACAACTGAAGAGCCTATAGCCCTTATTTTTTTGGCAAGGTTCCCTGAAAAAGGTGCATTACATGATGATGCCACACCACATCATCGCATGGCATTTGACAGAAACGTAACCTCAGATAAGTTTTTTCAAATTCTTTCAAGATCAGTGCACTTCCTGACTGACAAGAGCTTAATGCGGTAGCAGCGCTTTGTCACGTGAACCGTGAGACATGAGCTGATAAGATGTTCGATCATGTCGGATTATTATTATAAAATTTAGTCAATATTATCCTTGTAAAAATCGATTGATATGAAGGTGAAGGTGTATCGACATGAAAAAGATTTTATGTAGGAAGCTCAAAAGAAAAGTGAATAGGATGATGATGAGAATGACCGACTTTTTTCTTTCTCTCTTTTTGCTTCTTCTTAGAGAATCGCATAAGCAAAAGTCAATTTGAGATGAGATCGAGAGTGAACTCTGATGACTATACCTACAAGGTGAATAGACTTGAACTCTATAGAAAATAAATTTGCGAGTGGCAGTGACCATCATACCAAATCATGACTTCATTGTCGAAAGAACCATACCGTATAATATATACGCTCATCAACATAACCACCAACATCAGCATCACCACGAGTGCCACTACCAGTAGGAGTAAAAGGAATGATTTTGCAATGCAAGATTCACTTACATTTTTGAAGCTGGGATCACCATAATGGTCAGTAAGTCAACTCATTATCGTATGACCTGTTTCTTTCAAGCATAACCACAACCACAACAAAAAAGGTAAGTAGCAAATAGCACGTACCGCTAACACTACTACAGTGAATCAAACTCGGTAAAGAATGATATATGATAATGAAACCAAGTCAAAAATCTGAGAACGTGAAGAAGAAAACTATTTTTTTCGTTTGACACGCAAATATTTGCATGTTCGCTGTGTGCGGTTCTTTCACTATGATGACTAAACTCTAGGAGCTTTACAATGGTTCATGGTTGTCCGAGTTGAGGCAGAAGATAATTAACACGGTTGTCTCTTTTCTCTCTCTCTTGTCATTAGAGGAAGAGAAATAGGATGAGCTTCAGTGAAAATGACGTGATAAAGTAATACATAGACATAGTGTGGTCTGGCTTGGCGTGGTTCAACGAAAATGAAAATTTTAGGATAGGCTTTAAAAATACTTCAAACATAGACAAAGAGCAATCCTTCCTTACCCATTGACCAATTTATTTTATTGAGCGTTGTGCCTTATCTTTCCCTTGGAAAAATCTTAAATCATCTCACGTGTTTTGTTTGAATGCTCAATATAAATGCATTGTTTTCCTTTTGGCGTAGGCTTGTCATTCCAATTATATCGGGAAAATCGTGCCCCTTTAATTTCACATGCGTTTTTTGCTAAAGTACCTGTACACAATCGATAATTTTCCTTTTCACTGCAGAATTTAGCGTTAAACTTGATTTTTCGATAATATTTTTTGCGAGAAAAATGGCATGTGCGGAAGGAAGGGCTCCTGTTAGGCTGTGCTGCTGCAGAGGTAAAGATTTGTTTGAGGATTAAAGCGTCAACGAACGCTTGCACGGCAGAGATTAACAGAACCACATGAATAACGACCGACAATTATTGTGCTAAACGAAAGTGGTTAAACCAGTGTTACTAGTGGTGGGTATGGCTTGTTTTGTTTTAAAACTGGTCTTTCCCCCGGCAAGCCAAAAGATTTAAAGTTTTTCAAATATGAGCTTGTGGTTAGTTAAGTAACGAGCTGATGCGAAGTATTTTGATTTTTCGCTGTCAAAATTTGTGTTTAAATGGTGTGATGCTATTTGGGAGAGATAAAGATAGTGGGTGGGAGGATTAGGGAAATGCTAAACCGTTTTTTGTTTGCACCAAAAGGCATTGTTGCAGTTAGTTATCTTTAGATATTGACTTATAGGTTATCAAAGGGTAAACTCTAGCGGACTTCAAAGTATTGAAAATGATGATGTAAACTATTTACTAAAAATATTTTTGCACAATTTTGGGAAATAGCATAAAAATTGTTTCGTTTTTTCTTAGAGGCGCAATAGTGAAAGAACTAGATTAAAATGCTGAATTCAGCAGTTGAGTTGCACTTTTATGATCTCACAAATTCGGAATGTATAATAAATGCATTGTAAATACTCGAATTTTGCATAAATAGCTAACCATCTTCTATACTTGTTTTAATTGTCCTCAATATAATCTTTATTGACATTATGACACAAATTAGTTTATATTTGAATAAACAAGAGGACAGTAATTAACTAAATTGGGTATTATAGTTGATACTTGCGATTCTGATAAGATTCATAAAGATTGTAATCAATAAAACAAGTTTTTGTGCGCACATGCTCATATAAGTCTACCAAACTTAATAAAACCAAGTGTAAAAATACACATAAACCGGGAATCATTTGTTTTCAACATTTGTAAAAGTGGTCCCGCTACTGTCATAACCGTAAGTCAATCTCTAAAGCGTCGATAATGACTGGTTAACTATCAAATTAATTTGTCACGACTAACCCATCATATCAAGCAAAGTAGTAGTTCAAGTCTTATTGTCATTTTACTTTTACTGATGCCGTTCAGGAATTCTCTTCGTTTACTGGGGAGCTTAGCTGGCTCAACTTTAAGCTGAGCTATCTAAAACCTTAAGCCATGTACCTTTCCTTTCGCTCACTTGACTCGCGAAAGACGGCTTTTTTAATATTTTTGCCGATACTATTACCACAAGTACCATCTGCATTCCTAAAATGACAGTCCCTAAGCTAAAATGCAAATCCTAATCAGAGTCACTCATGCCAAAAAAAACAATATCATCGTCTCAGACTATTTCTCAAAAAAGGAGTCATAACTTTCCCTCTTGTTTCAAACCAGATTTACTAGTTTCTTTCGTCATTAGAGCACCCTCAGAACAGAAATAAACGAAACTGTCAATTCAATGTAGAATGCACATATCTCACGCAAAAAATCAACTTGAGCTTTCAACTCGTAATTATAGGTTATACACGAATTTTTTCTTTGAAAATCGTTTTTTGTGAGTTAATTTCATGACTAAATTTCTCGTTTACAAATAAGCAGCATTTTGATCTCATCTAAATTTTCTTTTTAATTATGGAGGAGTGCGTAACCCTTGGTGGTTGATTACAAATCGAAAGATTTAGATGTTTCCCTATTGTAATTAGTATCAAGTCATTATGACCATCATCTGTATACATTTCTATTTTAAAAAGAATTTGCCCATATGTAGACTTCAGATGGAAATATATTTTCTATGACTAACCTCAATTTTAAACTTACTTACCTGCAGCATTCAAGTAAATCGGTAGTCTGATTGCTTAACCCTTCGCTAAATTCCTAAGGTGACACTTTCTCTGCATTCATAAGTTAACTCAACCCATCGCAATAACACTTTCAGGATCGGGTAGTTTTCTTAAATTGAACTAAATCCTTCCGTTTTTATATTCGCGTAGTGCTTATAAGAACGCATCTTTCAAAAGACATATCATTCTGTTGACAGCAAAACTGACAAGAACAATAAGTACATAAACTCTGGCGGGCAAGCATGCTCTCAAAATTTATAATGGCCTTACATTCATTCTTGCACGTCTCCGTATCACTGACTGGCTACTAAACGTAAGTCGGTCTCATTCATCATGATTAACTTATTATGATTCATGACGAAGAAGTTACGTTCCGTTTTCCCCGTTGACATGGCAAATGTGTTTTTCATGGGTCATTGTTTCTGTCAATCCATCCTGTTTGTTGCATTGGCTTGTAATTGCGCTGCACGATCCATTACAATAACTACTTTGTATCTTTAGAGACTCGCCGATTATCCCAAATTCGCTTTGCCTCGCGAGGTGACATACTTTCTGAAAATAAAATGTAAACCGCCAGTTTAAAATTTGTCATACCATAAGTATCCCTATCACTGTCAGAGGATAAGCTCACTATACACCATACCACCAAAAATGTTTAAACAATTGTTCCCTTTTGTTTGCTCAAATCAAGACCAAGCCCAAGAGTTCCTTTTCATTTGATATTTTCCCTTAGCAAATAATTTTTATGATTAATTACATCTTTTAATTAAAAACTAACATATGCATAGTGATGATGTATAGTTCAACTTGAAAGAGTATGCCATTACCCATTATTAGGGCGAAATATATTTTGTTTATATAATTTAATTTTTTCAAGACAAACTGGTATTTAGCAGCAGAACTAAAAACTCTCAAAAAGTTCTTCCACAGCACCTCATATTTTCTTTCCGTGACAGTGACACTGTTCAGCTCTTTTTCTCACGGTGCAACTTCATAGGAGCCCCTTAATATTATAAACGCTTGTCATTTGTTAAACAAAACAATGCAGTGAGGCGAGATTTTGGCAAAACCTCAACTTCGACAGAAAAAAAATCTGCTTAATTTTTTAAGTAGACAATGCATAATCGTTTAAGTGAATGCTACCGGCATCGATAAGCTGGTGAACAATGTGAATCTCATTCTTACAAGAATGTCATGTCATTAGTGTTTATGCGGAACGTATAAATTAACTACGTATAAGCAGCGATATCAGTTCAAAATTAAGAGGCAACTCTAAAGTATTTTTTCTTCTTCCCTAAGTCTCTTAATTTTTTTACACCAGTAGCCTTACAGAAAAAATTAAAGTATATTAAAGTATGATAACTGGCAGTAACGTTATAGGCAATAGTTAAAAAGTAAACTGCTAAACATTTTATGTATTAAATTTCAATAAATACGCTTGAAGCAAATACCTAAAACGCTGCGCTTAGGTATCTAATCTACGTTCATATGTAATAAGAAATTTTGCACATTAATCATCTCATTTCTTTTTCATTGGTTTTCATCTCATCTGTTCATCTATCTCATCTCATCTGAGAAGAGCAAATTAAACAAAAAAAAACGCTAGTGTAAGTACCTCCGACTTGGGAGGATGGTAATGGGCTGTAGTGCCAAATGAAAATGCTCATATTTTTTCCTTCTCTACTCTCTTCCATTCCACTACACTATCTGATCTGAGAAGTGTAGAATAATTGTATGGTCACGTAATATAAAACGTGGCTTAAAAAAGAGAGAGCTTACATTAGGAAATTGAATTTTGTACCGACTTTGATCTAACTTGATACAATTTCAAATCCTAGTAATTCATTAGAGTGAAGTTAGGTAAAACTATTGATGCTTAGGCCTAGGGACAACTACTCCGTACAGGTGGGGTGACAAAGTAGGATGATTAAATCAAGTCACATAATCCTGTAAAATATTTTCCCCGTTTTGCTCTCCCAATTAATAAATGTATGCTACAGGCATCGTATTATGTACGAATGTGGTCACACGAGCCACACTAACAGAATCATTTCCCTTTTACCAATTCAGGAAAAAAAGTGTTTTGTTCGATTGACTCAAACTGAAAGTGCTTTTTGTAGTTTTCTAGCACGGAATTTCCTGGCTGCGATGGCCTAATAAACAGCTAGAATGTAGAACGGTGCCGATGACTCGATTGAGTTATAAAATGAAACTGAAACATAAAACTCTCTCAATACCGAAACATGTAACTCGGCTCGGTTTCTGAAGAGGAAAATCTAGCTCAGGGAAAAGTTATAAGACTAGAAGAAAACTAGGCGTATTTTACCATGCGAAACAATGCGTATCTATTATTGCAGTTGCAATTGTTACGATTTCTTTCAAAGTAGTCTGGTACTGTGCACTTGACTTGTGTCAATAGGTAAGATAATGTAAATGCACTATGCAATTTCGCTCTAACGATGATTTAACCTGACGTTGTACTGCCAGCTCAACTGAAATGGGAGCTGTTGTCTGTGCATATGCATCAGTGAATTCATTATACAACTCAACTCATTATCCAACTGTATCAATTTAAATTCGAGTTTTAGTTTTTTTTAATGAAAAAGTGCGTATGATTATGAATGAAACAAGCTGTTTGTTTCAAAAAATGGGACACAGGGTTTAGCTCAACCTAGAAAACTTGACCCTCGGCTATAAACCTCGGGAGGTGGCAGAGTAAAGTGGGTGTTACACCGAACAATGCTCAATTACGGGAGCATTCATCCATCTGACCTGAAAGGAAAATTACAAAATTGTGCCGAATTTAAACATTTGCATATTATTATGTTGCTATTTGATCTACATAATACAATCGATCAAAAAACACCTGCTCATTCATTTAAGGAGGAACGGAATGAATTATGATATGAATTTAAGATTGGAGGAAGTCCCGCAGAAAAATATAATTTCAAGTCAGTGGTGGGTGTCTACGGCTTATCTTTGCGAAGTCTTCAACTGTGGCTTGTATTGTCATCCCTAATGTATATGACTTAACGAAAACCTGCCTCACCGTAAAACTCAGTTATTGAGGCAGTGAGTCAAGAAGACAAAAACATGGTCACGTTGATAAAGATGATGTTTGGGCAGGTGCACTGTACTCTATTCTGTTTGGACATTCAGGAAAAACAAGTGCATTGATCTGAGCAGAGATTTTTTTCTTGAAAAGCCTGTTCAGTCGGTCACTATGATGTCTCCTTCCCCATAAGCATACCACCTTGCATACATAATTCTTTCTTTTGAATGAACAAACCAAGACCAAACCATCTCAAGCGTCAAGAACCAAACGCCTTCGAAATATATCAACTAGGAAGAAACGTATCTTTTCACAGGAGGGGAAACGACAATTTCAAATTTGCATATATATATCATGCTACACGAGTATAAGACTTTCTTGTAGAACCTAGATTTTATCAAAAACCGCCAGAAGCGGCAAGATTGCCAGTATTATGCGTTCATTGATACCTGCTTTTCTTCGTAAAATCAACACGGTCTCATCTCATCCTTTAACTCTAAACATTAATATTTTTTCTTTGAACTGTCTTTACAATTAAACATTTGCTCCCGTCACAATAATCAAATCCAGTTGGTGAATTGGATTGAATACGAGTAAATTGCTCTATTGAGCTATGTACACTTTGTATTAAATCAAAATCTCAAGTTTTCTTGTAAAGATCATAGCAAACAAAATATCAATTTATATAAAAACCATCAAGAGTAGAATGAATGGAGCAAAAAAGGAGTAAGAATGAGCATGTGATTTTTCTGGTTTCCTTCATTTTCACCAACTTTACTTCCCCTTCTGATTTGGTTTGACATTGCTTTTCTGTGTAAAAGCACTAAAGTCGTTTTTTATTGCGAATGCTGAGGAAACGTGAATATACACAACTTTTTCATGTTAATAGAGCCCATCATTAAACTAAGCTATACGCATATTGTTACTGTATTTTTTAATATAAGTAATATCATTGTTGGAAGTTGCAAATACTGTAGGCTATTAAACTACCGTGTATTCTTTATACTACATTATTCAGTAAAGTTTAGATTGAGATGAGACAGACAGAAAATACACGCACAAAACATTTCAATGTACACATATCGAAGCGTCTTTTTTGATGCAATATGGACACAACCTATTTCACACGTGCTGCTATTTTACTCGCAATAAGATTCTTACCGCACTTTCGCATTACACTTGTGATGATCATGATGGGTATGAAGAGCACTACGTAAATTGCGGCTTGATTAAAAAAACTTAGAAGTACTACGAAGGGTACAAGGGTACTGATGCTGAGTACTGAATGCCAATGCCAATGTTAAAATTAAAGAAAGACTACGCCGCGCTTCTGCCTTTTTTAAAGTTCTGCGTAACGTATGCAATATGCATGATAATATGATGGTGTATGTGTATAGCATGCATGCAATAATTTTTTAAAATACAATGCATTTTTTCGCATTTTCAAATGAATTCGCAATGAAAGTTCATTTTATGTTGTTGCTCTCATCGGATATGCTGCTTCTCTCGAAGGTTGAGTAAATTGGTGAAAAACGATTCCTTCCGTCCGCTTCCTCTAATTTTCCAAGAGTTTTGCATTTTCACACGTTTGCACTTTTACAGCTCGCTTAAACATCGGGGATATTTTGTCTTTTAAAAAAAGTGATATAGTGTGAAGTGTCAGAGGAAGATGGTGGAAAGTCAGTGGTTGTGTTCCGATTTCTAAGTGGAGTGTTAAAGTGTAAAATTAAATCTCGGAAAGGGGCCTAAATCAACATTTGCTGGCACCCTAAAATTTAGCAACATCTCTGAACTTTAAGGCACAAATTCAAGAAAATTCAAGTTCACGATGGAACCTCCATGAATCATCAGATGGAATAACTTCGCTACGATTCCTTAAAGAATTATCTTTATTGTAAAACGGAATTAAAATGGCTGGTGATTTTCAAGAAGATTTGGAATGCAGGACAGATGAATTGAGTTTACAAGCGTCTAAACTAATCGTGACCAACATTAATTCCCATGAAACTGTGTGAGATTTCGTGGAACAACTACAAAGACAAAAAATACATAGGGTAAGCTCTTGAAGTACCCTTATTGAGAACCTCAAGATCCTTATTGAAAATTTCAAGTGAAATGAAAAGTGCTTGTCATTCTGTCATCGGAATGCATGTTAATCTAGCTTAGGGTATTCCTGCCCTTCTTCTCATATATTCCCCATTGAAGAAGGTTCGCCAATTTTCTAAAGATAGTGAATCTGATCTATACAGTCATCTTAAGCTTTAACTCGTTAATTCGGAAAATCATCAGATCAGACGCTAAGGTATATAATTTAATGCTCATTATTTCTCTCAGAGAGAATAATAGACGCATTCTAGAAGAAACTTCATTCTACACGATTCATTCGTTTTTTAAGTGTGTTCTCCCTCGTCCTTTGATTTTTTGTGTACGTGAATTGTACATACAAATCCAACAAAATCTCCAAAGACTATATAAAAAATTAGACTACAATCCTAAGCCCAACAGATTTACAACCAGTGGCTTATTGTTCATGACTTTGCCTTATCAAATGCATATTCACCTAGAATGATGCGTTCTTGACTCAACATAAAAAAAATCCTGAAGAGTTTTGTTAGAAATGTACGTATGCACTTATAACTTGTTAGGATACTATTTTCGCATCGCTCGATTTCGTTTTCAGGTTATCGAGATGAGCTCTGACTTCAAGTTTTATCCTAAGATTCTAATCATAAACTTCTGCCTGAATTATTCTGATAGCAGAAGGGATGTGCATAAAATTTATTTATTTTTCCTTAGATGATTATTACTTTGTTACCTTCAATTTATTAGTACATGATCAGTGGAAAATTCAAAGAGATCATATACAAATCAGTTGGTTTTGAGTGGTACACATGTAAGCTTTTAGTTCATTCCTTCAAAGGAAAAAAAGTTTCTATTTTTTAAAAACTCGTGTTTTTTACATGTACCATTTACCAACGTAATCCCAAGATAATTTTAAAATTATAATGCGCACTACAAATATTTTGGGGAAATTATATGGTAAACAAGATTCATTTTATTGATGCATGAAGTTGACTCATGACTCAGATTAAGCTTTAAGATTCTATACGTTTTTAAATAAAATGTACTAAGGTAATTACTAAAGTCCGGCATAATTTTTTCAAGCATGTGTGCTTAGGTAATAGGCACAAATTATGTGTAATTTGCATTTTACAAGAAGCGAAATTAAGTAAAAGATTGTGAAGAGGAGTGAAGTAAATAAACCTGAACAAATTAATTTGATGGAGGCGATTGATAGATTGATATAATACGAAGTTTTGCCTCTGAGACTTAAAGATCATGTTAAGTTTATGTTAGTGATTCAAAGATGAAGATACTCTACGTTTCCTGACTCTGATTGTGACTAAACCTGACATACGACCGCTAAGCATAAGTACGATGTTTGTAGCAACTAGCGTCAAACTTCCTCTTCTGATGGAAGTCTTTGAGCTGTTCGTGTTTCCAATTTCTTTCCACTCCAGATTTCCCCAAAATCCCAATTTTTACTGATTAATCTTAATTCGTTTCCCATTAATCAATCTCCATTGCCCTATCTGTAATTGAGAGGGAGAAAGCTTACCTACGCTTCGTTACAGTTACGACTTACGACCTTGGCTCCGTGCCTATTGCCTAGCCTACCTTCCTTCCTTCTAAGTACCTCCACATGCATAATGCACAAAAAATTTAAAGGTTATCTCTTTCTTATCTCCTCATCACCATAGTTTCGTCTTCTAATTCTCAGGCTACAGTTTTGTTTATTTTGTTGATCTATTAAAGGAATAATCACGATCGTGACTTTACTCTTTCGAGTTTAAACTAATGCATTGCAGAATGCCTAAACAAACGATCAAGATCATTAACTTTTTTATTCTAGAAATCCCTTGATGCCATGCCCCATCCACATGGCAGGTTACCTTGAAAGTGATTTCATAAAATTCTCTATTTTTTCACGCAACAATAAACGATGTTTAGAGGAGGGGTAGTCTAAATACAATATTTTTATAGCGCTGTTAAAACAGTCTCCTAGGCAGCTCAAGTCAAGGTTTCAGCTCGCATCTGTGAAAAAGAGAGATTCAGTTTGGTAGGGTGCAGTATGTTTTTCTATAGCTTGTCTTCTCATCTGACCCAAGTGCATGATGTTGTACTTGGTCTCGCAATAAAAACTTTTGTAGGTCTTCTGGCATTTGACAACTTTCTACTTGTGTCAGAGAAGTTGTGTAAAAATGCCCAAGTCTTACTAGACTCGCATGCATATTCAGTAAAAAAGTCTTTACTCCCCATAATTTCCATTTCATTTGGGATGCTTTTCACATTCATCATTTTTTTTCGCTTCCTTTATCTTCATGCGTGTACTCCCTTTGTCCCTAAATCTCAAGGAGAAAATTTTTTTGGCGAACGAATCATCTGTAATCTGTATGTAATGTAACCCATTCAAGTTCTTCCTTAGGCAAAGTGTAAGAGCATTATGGTTGAATAGTGTTGCCATTTTGAATTTACAATTCAAAATGAGATGATATTTTTACTGCACCTGTTGCCCCAACTGTGTTCCTTGTTAATTTACATCTTTACACTCTGTCTGATTATACATCTCTTACGATATGGGCTATTTTAAAACGTGTAGCTTTGTGTCATCTTATTACCAGTTATAAACAATTTTGAAGAGGTATTATTGTACCGAGTTGTTAGTGGCAACATCCCATTTTACTTTCATTTTGAGAATGTTACCTTCCCTTAGGAAAAGGAGAGAGTGATTATGACGATGATTGAAATACACTTGAAAAAATATCTTTCTTGGCATTCGACAATCATTATGAGGGAGAAAAGAGAAAGAAGCAAATAAAAACGTACACGCGATCATTACTATTATTTTATTAATGTTATCTCGAGATCGTTTAATACGCTGATTTGCTAGTTAGTCTCTGACAGGTGAATTTTTTACACTAATTTGCATCGCGTTTCAAACTTTGGATTGGAAAGGAGACTAGCAATTTACATTAGACGAGATAGATTTCCTAATGATTAGGGAGGCTTTTCCTTTCTGTTAACAAATGAGATTTGATTTCGTTAGTTTAGGAAAAGGAAGTTAGCCAAAACAAAATCGCAAATGGTACATTTTGTTTGGTAAAAAAATAAGTAAGTTTAAAAAATTGTTGAGACTTTCAGTTTTCAAACAACTTGTAAAAAATAGAAAGAAGGAACTGTTAGAGAGACAGCCATGACGAGACTCTCGTTAGCAAGACTTGAGCGAGGAAATCTGCACAGATTGACTAATGTCATATTGTACCACTTTTCATTTAATATTGTTATGCATTAAGAAGAAAAAGTAGAAAACAATAGCCGGAAAATGTGGATATGAAAAAGGGACTTCGTCCCTCAATTACGCATTAATTTCACTGTCACAGCCACGACATTTCCTTTTCCCTTGTGTAACGTGTCAAGATTACAAAAACAAATTTTCTGAAACAGAAGAATGAACGCAACAAGAGCACGTGTATGGACATGGACGCTAAAACTAGATAAAGTTGAAAGTATTTCTGTAGTCTGAATGGATATTTACATTACACATATAATGTAGTAGTGCATATGAAAATACGCATTTAAATATATGTAAAAATCGCGCGTGAAATTTTAAATTCGAGTCAAGTTTTCTTAACCTCATCAAACCTCATAATTGATTACCACCAAAAACTTTGTGCATATCTATATGATGTGTCTAAAAGCTATTAGCATTACATGCAGTAGAAGTCGTTGAAGTTATACTACACGAGTTGTTCTTCATACGAAACCTTGTTTGTTTAAACCAGGTAGAATTCTGTATTAGTATTTGTGTTAAGGAAACTGTAAAATTCAAAATTCCAGTCGCTAAAATTGTGGTAAATAAGACAGGAAAGGAAGATAAATATTAAATTAATATAAACAATTTAAAACTTAATGCACACTTGCAAAGGCGCACAGGTACAAGCTTTTCCCAGTCGAACACAATTGCTCATTCAACAATTAATGTGTGCTCATTTACTGCCTCCTCCCTAGACTAAAAAACTAAATGTGTTTTAGAAATGCACTATACATCAAGATGACATGAAAAGGACAAGCTCTGACCATCCTAATTCTCCTGCATAATGTGATGATGTGTGATGTGATATGCATACCCCACTTGAGTTATTACTTTTTCTTTCTCCCCAGTAAAAAGGGAGAATAATGCATGTAACTTTTGATTATAGTCTGTCTTCCCTCAACTGAATCTGTAAGCACGAAAGAGGAGGAATGTATGCAGAAGTTAGAAGTATGTACAATAGTAGCCAGCCAGACTGAAATGAAAAATGCCCATTTTTTTACAAAGTCTCTTACTACAGTTACAGTTTTTAAGCTGCTGCTGGTAACCTACTAAATCAAGAAAGTGGCCAGGGAAAAATTACCTATGCTCTAGGAACGTTTTAGCTAAAATCCCAGGCAGAAGAAATATTTCTCTCTCAATCCATTTTTTTTATATCTGAAATGAAAAACAACTCGAGGCGAATTGCTTCGTTTTCTTCATGCTTCACTATACATCTCCATCTTCACAGTTAGTAAAGCATCTCGTATAATCTCGTATCACAAACCCATCTCGAAAAATTCCAATTTATATAAACCAATTAAGCCTAATTCCTATTTTATTATTGATTTTACGCTCTCAAGTGGAAAGATATAAAAAGTGAAAAAAGTCTGTCTGTGCTAGAAAAATGTTTGAATGTATATCTTTTATGAGCATATTTTGGGAAAATTTATGACACATTTTCCCCGTTAAGTTTGTAACGATCATTATAAATGGTAACAGAACAATAAGGAAGTACAAGTAATGAGCGACCGTATTATCTGCGTAAACGGTTAGGCAGAATATCGTAGGTATCAATTTATTTGCCTTGTGGTTTACCGAAAACTCTTTATGTTTCCATGGACATTCAATCCTTTCTTTCCTTTTCTTTTATTAGACCTTCCAGAAGTTTTGTTTTTTGTTGTCGGTAGGAGTAGGAGTGTAATGAGATAAAACATGAACGATTTCCTCCATTTTGAATAACTATACGGACTCTAGCATAATGGTCAATATTGAGACTGTTTTTGAGATGAGAAATCTCTTTAGTATCCAAGAGACGACAAGTATCTGGGCATTTATCCTGCTGGAAATTCCTAGAATTTTCCGTCCTCAGCAGTAAGAAGTGGGAAGAGAAAGAAACACAAGCCGAGCTTAATATAGTATACTTACGTCAAACAGTCTCTTTGCTGATATTGAATCAAACTTCCTCATTTTCTCCTTTCTCGAGAGTGTTTTTCAAAAGTTTATACGCTAAAAGAAAGCTTTTCATTCGTAAAAGGGGGTAAAGCAACAATAAGAATCGAATTACGTATGGTGTCCTACTAGTATAGTCCTGAGGTGGAAAGCGATCTTGTGGAATATCATAAACAAGTTGTTTTTCTTCTTGGTATTCAACCATAATTCTCATCAAACTTCATACTTTATGCTCATGCCCATACTATATGGTTCCGTCGCAAATCTTTATGGATATTCTTGAAACATATTACTTATGTTTATGAAACATCTTTGAGTAATGCCCTTTAACATTTTACTTCCTTCGGATACTTTGCCTTGATAGATTAGAAGTAAAAGGCACGAACAAAAGTAGGATATATGTATTTGAAGAGTAGTGGCACAAATACATTTTCCGGAAAATAAAATTGATAAGTGAAAGATGTGGACTAAAGATTTCATTGGTTCCATTTGATTCACTTAGGGCACAATGAGCACATTGCATCACCAGAAAATGATTTGAGTGGGAAGCTATACACTTGATTAAATCAACTTGATGTGGTTAATTTAACACATAATTTCATTTCCTACATTTTCAGGCAAATTACATTACGTTCGAATTATCGTTTCCGGAGGAGCGTACTTCAAAACTACCTATTCTTTAACGTAGACGTAGTTTTTCCTTGCTATAGGTATATTTCGCGAGATAAGCCTTATCTTTAAATCTGTAGTCGAAGCCTGTTGCACTAAGCTATGTCGTGAATTTAAAAGCATTAATAAAATGTTAATGAAACGGAGCTGAACACGCTTAGACTCTGCTAAATTTAGAAGTGTTTATGCCCATCCATTGTATTATGTTCATATAGTTGAGCAATGCTGAGGATGAGATGAGGAGTGATTGCTATTCTGACGGTAAACAACCCGAAGGATTTTTCAAGCTAGGAAATTTATGCGGACTCATCTCTCTTCCTTCTACGCCTCATAAGCCACTTGAAACTTGAGTAGTTTAAGTACGTATATGCACTATTTACTTTAGGAAGACAAAGGAAGCGACAAATGCCTTGTATTATGCGTCGTGTGAGAAAAGAGGATGAAATGAATGGTACACTCATTATTGCGATTTCGATATACGAATGTGGGAGACTGGGTCACGTTCCGAGCATGACGCACCTATCGCTATTCATCCGTGAACTAATCCATTTTCCTACCAGGCTATCTATTATATGGTTTTAGAAGAATGAACCATCATATTTTCGCTATCTCTCAACCGGGAAAATTTATTGTCTATTTGGCGAAAGCATATTTAAGAGATGGTTAAAGATGATAATTTACGAGGAAATTAATTATATGTGTATGAGCTCGAGTAAGCATAATGATACCAATGGAATATTGGATATGAGTGGGATTCTGTATGGTGTATTCCCCTTCAATACAACTTGTGTACATAACCATAACAATAATTATTGAAAAGAATAGACTGATTAAACTCAGAACATTTTGGATTTTATGGTTTATGAATTATGAATTATTTGGTGCTCATAGAGCTCGCACGGACTTTGCTGAAAAAATGAAAAGGAATGAAACCCTTTTGTCATAGTTTCCTTTCGCTTTTTCAATTAGATGTGTACGTGATTGGAAAAGTTTATCAAAAGTGATTTACTTTCAGAAGAAAAGTGTTTGTTAAACACTAGAGAATAAAAATGTTTACATAAGTAAAAAAAATTATTACCTTTTGGAAAAATATTAGGGACTTTCCCACATCAATTCATTTCTTCTTTCTCGTTTCTTCGATGCGTAGGTTGTCTATATATGAGTTTAAGAAAAAACTATTTAAAGAACACACTGGAAAACGTTGGTTGGCCTACTGAAGTATATAGCGTGTAGGTATGAAATTGCTAGAAAATGATATACAATATTTTCCTAAGATTCGATTTCGTTTTTTGATGATTGGCTTGCTCTTTGCTGGGCTTCTTGTAATTTACCTTAATCTGAAATATTTTTTCTAGCTTGTTGATGATTTCAGAAAAACAAACTATGAAAATGGAAGCTAGAACGTAGGAATCAGGAAAACACCTTGCAAAACAAGATTCATACTATTGATGTGGTCTAGACTTTAACAAAAATCATTTCAATTTTGTTTGGATAATGCCAAAGGGGCCTTTTGAAAGTGTATGATGACTCTTGTTCCATATTTCTGACTTTCACTCATCCAGGCAAAGTAATATCGTACTTCATTTTGGAGTGAAGTGTTGTATGCACACGTATGGGCTTTAGTAATTGGTACATTTCCCCAAGTAATAGTCGGTTTAGATTTTGACTTTTCATTGTTGAATAAAGTGATCGTATGTTAAACATTCTCTAGCCTACGCGTTCTCTCCATTTTTCGGGACAATGAGACATTAATTTTTAATACAGTGTAAAATTCAAAATTAGTACTAAAACCATAATTCATTTATTCTTCCCACCTGAAAATTGCAAGCTAAATCAATTTTATGACTACTTCTGTGTCATCATCTGTCCTCATCTCTAAAAAAAATTATCTGTTCAACTCGCAAGCATAGCTTATATCGGCTGGCGGGTAGAATAATCTAGATTTTAGCAAAAATCTGGTGGATGAAATGAGATTCTACTAACACTTTATACTTTAAACCGCATATGCTTCGTCCATAAAAAATCTTAAGGTAGGAAAACAGGGAGCTCGAAGCAAAATCAGAGCTAAAACCCATAAACCAAGAGAAAATTACCTTGAGTCAAACTGCCTAAAGCTCATAAATTCGGTAGGAGGGTATGCGCGAGACTGACAGAAGACGACATAACACTTTAAACAGTAAAAAAGTTTTCTTGCTTAAGTGTATTTTTATAGCTGTTTGTATTGCAAATACGAATTTTCAGGTTGTTTCCTTTAGACCAATTCTCTGCAGCTGCTTAAAGATAGCCATTTACTAGCCCGACGCATTCGCACTGCTAGAATGTGACTAAACAGACCGCTTCATAATGTCTTTTTTTATGTATTTTAGGACTAGGAAACAGAAACTGTGACAGAATCAATAAAAACAGAAAGAATTTGACGAGCTGACCCACATTCTGAAGGAATGACTTTATCACCATCCTTTTGCTAAATACATTATGAATTCAAGCATACTGAAAAAGAAGCGGAACGTGGAAGGCATGTCGCAGATTTTGCTAACTTCCACTGTTTTGTCCTCCTCCTGCAATAATAAAATGAAGAAGAGACTGATACTCCAGCGGGATTCATTTCCTGGTTATGACGATTCACGTGCCACTTCATCCTCCCCAGGTGGTTGCTCAAGATTAGAAAAGGAAGAAGCTGTAAATCTGCACACAATCAACAGCAGGAGCAGAAGAAGAAACCGAATAAGTATGATCGGAACGGTGCATGACCACAGAATGACCAACAACAATAGAATAGGTCTCACCTGGCCCCATATACTTTTAATTGTAGTTTATCTCTTCGCTTTAGTCCATGCGGAGCCGGAACCAATTCGTGTTTCCAATTCATACTCAAAAAATCCTACGGTGGGTGGTAAAGGGTCGCCTATTACGTCAACTACTTCTAGATCCACTACTTCTTTCCGTCCTTCTGATGCAATATCTTTTCTTAGCCTTCCATCTCCCGTGAAGAAGCCAACGTCTTTTCACAACGCCTACAGTAGGAATTATAATAGCAATAGTAACATAGTTAATAATAATAGTAATAATAGCAGTAGCACGAGTAGCAACACTTTTATAGTTTCAAACAATATAAGCTTCAGCTACCCAAATAGTTCTGCCAGCATCTCAAGTGATGTAATCAATGCCAATAATGCAAACCGACGATCCAGTATGAGCGTAGGCCAAGTAGACAGCGTGAGTGTAGGTCGTAGAAGAAAAGACTCTAGCCTAAGCTTCTCTCCTCCAACTCAAATGAGCTCAATAGATAGACCTTTCTACACGAAGATAACTAGCCAGGACGCTGTGCCGAAGCCTACATTTTACAAGAGAGATAAGGCCAAGGGGCATAGAGAGACAAAGTCTAGTAGGAGACCATCACCNAAGTCTAGTAGGAGACCATCACCATCTTCTTCTTCGTATCATTCATCATCATCACATTCTTCTTCTAAAAAAGGGAAAAAGTCCAGGAGCAAGTATGCAAAAGGTAAAGGCTCCAAGAACAATAGTAAAGGGATGCGAGACTCCAGAGAGCAAATGGACTCTAGTTATGAAGATATGGATTATGCTTTACTCATGCCACAGACGACGGAAAAAGCTTATCACCCGGCAAAATTGAGTCTGGAGCCGTTTTTCAATTTTTTGACTAGTCTCGCGTCCGCTTCTAGAGAAGTGATCTTGAGTAAAGAACAACAAGGAGCATCTTCTTCTAATCCGCAGACGACAGAGCAACCTGTACAGTCCAGCTCAGGTAATAAATATTCGCCGAGCTATGAAACCATAAATCAGTCAATTCGAGAAGGTGCCAAAAAATCAAAGTCTAAGAAAAAAGGGAAAAAGTACAATAACAGTAGTAAAAGCTCCAGACAGAATTCCAGCTCCAGTAAAGAATCGTCTTATAAAAAGGGTAGGAAATCTGTAAGATCTAGTAAAGAAGGGAAACAACGACATCGTTTTAAGGGTACCATAGAAGAGCTCAGTTCAGATTCGGAGGATGAAGAAATTGAGTTGGTCAACTCACATGAGTTTTCGAAAGATCATAAACTTTCAGATGGACCCGTCACTATTTCCATGACCAATCCTAATCCCATAGTTGACTCTAACGAACGAGAAGAGAATGAGGAAGATAATAATGAAGATAATGATAATGATGGCGACAGGGAAAGTAACGCGCCCAATGATAAAGCTACCGAGCCTGAAGAGGAAGAAGAGGAAGACCACCTGGAGAAGCCTACTGGATTACATATACTTGATGTTCTGAGAACACCAATGATTCCTGATTATAGGTCCCCACTTCCACCGCCACCTCCTCCACCCCAGAGACAGCAACCTCCTCCAATACAAAGATTTCCACCTCCGCTATTACCACCACCTCCTCAGAGAAAGGAACCCATTCTACCAAATACAGAATACCAGCCAAGTCCTCCAGATACAAGCTTGAATGCCATATCGAATGGAAATATGAACACTGCTCCCAGCTCGATTTCTATGCAAGTGCATAAACAACCAGTGAGTCAGTCTAATAATCAATCATCTTCTTCGTCCTCATCATCATCATCATCATCAAACCCATTTACCACCAATCCGCCGTCTGGTAGAGCAAATAATCTGAATGGTAAAGGTCAAGGTTACATTGCCTTTGACAAGTTTGAGCAGAACAATACAAAACTCAATCCCCATTATCCGCAACAACAGTTTCATCGTGAAAAACAACGAAGCGAACGTGATCAGAACATGAGCCCAAGTATGAACACTTTTGAGCAACCTAAGTATCCTATCCCAAATTCCGATCTGCAAGCACAAGAGAGTGTAACACATGCAGCAGTCTTCGTGCCAAATCATTATAATGGGAACAAAGATGATGGGGAAGAAGGTCTTGCACCGTCTGCTTCCTCTTACCAATATCAATATCACTATCATCAGAAAAAACAGCCAAAGAGCAATGATCTTCCACCACCACCTTCACAACCAGCATCATCAACAAATGATTCCCCGGAAACGATAAAGTCTGCAGCCAGCTTTTCACATGCAGGACCGAATGGAGACATTGTCTCAAAGTACCCCACGACGTTTGTTTTCAAGCCAGGTGGAAATGATGGGCTAAC